>JBBPCZ010057685.1:0-12549 GCA_037974445.1 Brycinus macrolepidotus | reverse complement strand
ACCCCACTAAACCCCCATAAACCCCCCCCAAACCTACCTAAACCGCCCCCCAACACCCCCCGTCAAGCTCCCCATCCCCACACTACCCCATTCCTCCAACCCCAGCCCCCCAAGCCCCCCTTTCCCCCTTCCCCAGGCCATAGACACACACATACATATACACTCACACACGCACACACACATCTTCAGGGATCGGCTGCAGATGCACCAGACAATGTCCAGTGACCGGTAGGATTTGAACCCATGACCTACCCATTAGGCCACCACCAGCTGTTATCTTAGGGGGGCAGTTCTGGTGGTCGACTCGGTCATGCTCAGTTGTGTTCGAGTGGTATCATTTTTCTTTTAATTATTTTTTGAAGACCAGTTGTGAGTGGATGATCTCTGTAATCTCAGAAATCTCTCCTTTAGATGCTAGAGACGTGAGAGAGACATGTGTCAGCTGAGGGGTGTGTGTGTGTGTCTCTTTAAAGAGTAATAATATCAGTGAGAGCTTTGGGAACAGCTTTTGTTGGGAGGAAAACTCTGTCACCTGGTGTAAGAGGGGAAGGTAAAGGGGCAGTAGGGGGCGCAGAACAGTGGACGAATTAAAATGAAATTCAGTTGGTGAGGCATCAGTGTCAGTTACTATATATATATATATATGCCCTTCTTTTTCTAACACTTAAAAATATAATTTGTACTTAATGACAATCTGACTGTGGAAATTAAATCAAAATTCACTCTATGAGTAATCACACTGATTATTTTGTTTCTGATTGTTTGGATATTAATAAAGTCATTCAGAGAGGATTTGATTTAAAATGTGCCGTTCTAAAAAAAACTTGCTGAGTCAGGATTGTTTCCAGTGAAGGCGAATGGAATCCAGACGTCTAAAGAGTTCAAAGTCCAAAAAGCTCTCTCAGAGAGTTGCTGCATGACTGAGACGTTGTTTTATGATGGTTTTGAGAAAGTATTTTTAAAGAATGCACTCATAGTGGAGGGGTACTTTCACGACGTTGTGAGGCAAAAAAGCCCCAAAAAAAACGATTTAACTCAGATTTGCCACTGTTTCACTTTCATCAACATTCCATACAAACACATCACCACAGGAAAGAAACTGGTAAGTGCCTTATATGAACAGTGGAATACCTAAGCTTTACATACTTACAAACTTCAAGCAGCTTTACATATTTTCAGCTGTATAATTTTCTTTCTTGTAATTCCAGCACACTCCATGTGTTTTGTGAGGATTTCCATTCACACCAGTCCACACATTCATAAGGATTCTATAGATACGGCAGAATTTTCCATGTTGTATTTTTATGTTTTACACAAAATTGATCATAACTTTACAAAAAATACTATTTGCATTAAATACAGATGAGTCACTCCTGGGAGAGATTCATGAAAATATTAATACTTGTACTGTACCAACATCTTTACACGGTCCCCCTCTTTCCTTTGTCTTTTAAAGGAATACTCCGGTATTTTGAGACCTAATGTGAATGGACAGTGTTTCCCACAGGGATACGTTGTATTTGTGATGGTAGCTGACTTCTGTAGACCAGATGTAAGGGTGGTTGGGTGGTTGGGGGGAGGGACCAGATGGGGGGTAATTTTGATATTGTGGTGGTCAATGTCCATTTTATAGGGGATCACAAAGAATAAATCAATGGATGGAAACTCGTCCCTTTGGAAAACTAGTCCAAATAATACAGTTTGATTACAGACCTTTAAAGAATTCTTGAAAGGGTTCAATTATACACTAATTATACACTAATTTTCTGTTCTTTTGTACGCACAGGAAAGGCACTGAAGAATTTCATTAATGGTAACGATGTTCCATTGTTGTCTGTATGTGAAAATAAACTTGAAACTACTCTCCGTGGAAACTGATGGTACAACACAGAGGCAGCAGATAGAAATCAGGCCAAAAGACACCGGAGTGTTCCTTTAAGTCACCGTCTCTCGTTCCATCTCTCATTTTTAAGCCAGAATGCCTTAATGCTTTACTGCCATAGTTGAGTATAGCCATGGTTACCCCCAAATACACACACCGCTGTACAATGCCCCTCGAAGCTCGGCCTTTTTAACACGGTATAATAGTGGTAAAACCAGTAAACACTTCTCATCTCTTCTCGTTTATGATCTTCACCTCCTCCCTCCCTCTGTCCCTCCCGCTTTTTCGTTTTCTGTGCCCCATTCTCTCCCTGTTGCTCCCACGCTGTCCTCTACTCGTCCTCTCAGGCCCCGTACACGCTCTCATTGCTGTAGGTCATATACAGGAACAGGTCGTCCTCATGGTGCTCCTGGAAGAGAATATTTTAAACCCAGTCAGATGATAAATCAGCAGATACCTCACCGCCTGCAGCTAACTGGCCTTTGCAACACTGGGACTGCAGACTACAATATGCAAATACTGAATAATTCATAGCAGTTACTGAATAATTCATAGTAGATGCTGAATAATTTATAGTAGATACAGAATAATGCAGAGTAGTTATTGAATAATTCACAGTAAACACTGAATAATTCATAAAATAATTTATGGATGATAGTGAATAATTCATAGTAGTTACTGAATGTCATAGTAGACACTGAATCATTTATAGTATCATTTAAATCACTGAATCATTTATAGTATCATTTGAATCACTGAATCATTTATAGTACATACTAGTAGTTACTGAATACGTCATAGTTAATACTGAATAAATGTATAGCAGTTATTGAGTAATTTATGGTAGATACTGAATAATGCACAGGAGATACTGAATAATTATTGTAGATAATGACTAATTCAAAGTAGTTACTGAATACATCATAGTAGAAACTGAATAATTCATAGAAGATACTAAGAAATTTACCGCAGATGTTAATAATTCATATTAGATAGCGAATAATTCATAGCAGCTCCTGAATAATTTGCAGTAGATAGTAATTCATCATAGTTACTGAATATGTCATAGTAGATATTGATTAACTGTAGATCCTGAATAATTCATAGTAGTTTCTGAATAATAATGTGTACATTATACATAATACATAGTACATAATAAATGTTCCTCCTGGAGCTGAATTTGTTTAACGAAAAAGTTTTAGTTTAACAAGAGGTATAGGTATTTTGAATTTTTCTCGTGGGGCAAAACTACAGACAACCTCCAGATAATCCTGAATGATGGAAACTCTTTTCCTGTGATCTCAATGTGGACTGAGCCTGTGATGGTCGAATGAGGACCCGATGATTAAAATGTAAATGTCTCTTGTGAACAAGGACGTTCTGAATGTGTTTTTATTTACCTCATACACAACGGAAAGAGGGGAACTGGAAGGAGGGAGGGAATTTTTGACAAAAAAGAAGAGTGCTTCTTCTGGCCTCATGGACACTCGCTGCCTGATGAGGAAACACAGCTGCCCAAATGAGAGAGAGAGAGAGAGAGAGAGAGAGAGAGAGAGAGAGAGAGAGAGAGAGACGGAGACTTCCAATTATTTTGTATGCAAAGAACATATTATCAATGGTGCTACTGATCATGCAGAGGAAGAGCTGGAACAGAAGGTCAGAAGAGCCTAGGAGGACCAGAGCTGGAGTAAAAGAGGACAGTGTCTATTCTGAATTTCAGATTTCCCTTTATACAGCTGCACCATGCTCAAAATATTTCATCCACAAATCTAATTTACACGGCTTTCTTTCCACACTCCAAATCAGACAAGACGCATTCACTGTCTGAGGTTTGCGTTCCACCAGCAAGAAATTACATGATATTTACACTTTATTTCTTTCTCTTTAATTTAATTTCTCTGTCATTTATTTAATAACTTTATTGCACAGCCTCATGGGTCGACTCACGGGCTCATTTCACTACATGTTGTACTTGTTGCATAAGTATGTATGTGACAAATAATGAATCTTGAATCTTGCTAATTTGGTGCTACTGGCCAAGTGTAGGCCCTGCCATCAAGAGAGATAGTTTGGTTTCTAGTGACGATGCACCTATATGTGCCCCGGGGTCCGAAAAACTACAGCTGGCCTCTTTCTGGGTGGGCACAATGACCCCCACCCCCATCACTCAGTGTGACATTAGCCAGTTTGGGCATCTGTTCGCTGCCATAACAAAATTAGCAGTTAGTGTTATCCTCAGAGTGTGTTGAACTGTCTGTTGCGACGGCGAGGTTTTGAGAAGATGTGGTGGAGCTTCACATTTTGGCCAGACCTTCACTTTAAAAATGTTTAAGGAACTTCACAGAAGAAGCACAAACGTACCTGTCAGATCTGAGGGAACGAGGTATTTCTTTTTGTCGAGTTCAGGAGCGCGAGATCGAGACGCTCTCTCTACAATGATCTGAGAAACGAAACACATTGACGTACAATTAAAGCTCATTACAACAGCAGCTGCAGACGCAGCAAACAGAGATCAAGGAGAATGTTGGAGCTTTCCTTTAAATGTTTCCTTTTTACGTTCAGTGCAGGCAACTTACTGGAATCTTGTCAGGATGTTTGGCTCGAACTCTTTCCCCCTCCGATCTCCTGACCTCAAACGGGACAGTGCGCTGGTACTGGCTACTCATCTGAGAACCAAAAAACACACCCGTCATCCATTAATATTACACTATTAAACTGTTACTACTAATATTATGTTATTATGCACCTGCTGCCACATCACTAACATGCATTCCGTCTCTTCAACACACACACACACACACACACACACACACACACACACACAAAATAGTACCAAAATTTAATCTGCTCACTTTCTCATCTCTGAACTGTTTATTTTCAAGGATTCATAAAATAAAAACAGAAATGAAACCCACGATAATCTCTGGGTTTCAGTCTCACACCCACCCACACACAGACACCCCCCCCACACACAAACACACATGTTCAAATGCCTCTTTATTCTCTTAATATTGTGTTAACCTGAATAAAGTCTGTAGGCACAAGAATTTGTCAAGGATGACACGTGAAATTATTACTGCCATTTTCAATTGTTGTTTTACCACTGTTCATAACTGTAATTCCTTTGTATCATTATACCCTGGTAGAGGGGCCCAAACTGTGTCCAAACTCTGCTGTAAACAAACCCACCCCACCCCCTACAGTGGGGCCAGCAGACTGGGAAACCACCTTCTGATGAGGTAACTTGAAGGCCAAAAATACAAGCAACTCAGTGCAGACACATGGATATATTATTATTATTACTGTTATTATTATTCGCTAGCTTGAGGCCGAAGGAAAAAAGATTTTTATAACATTTTTATAGCTACAAAACTGATATCGCAACCCTCTGTCTGTACTGTAAAACTTATTTGTGCAATGCATGCTGGGTATTGTAGTCTAAACACTGTACAAAAACAAACAGGACACAAACTCGTGAATTCTGTCCAGCCGACCAGGCTGGGTGGCGCAGTGCTGCTCTACAGAATATTACACGATACACAACACGTTAAATTCCAGCAAAAAAGGAGCTACAATTGATCATGCAGCATGTTACTTGTCAAGCTCCCTCAGTGCAGTGCCAAAACACCCTCCACACTGCTTATTCTGTCAGAATGCTTCAGTTTTTTCTGAACTACATTTCAGAATTCAGGCTCTTTTTAATGGTTAAAAAAACAACAACATAACGTTGAGATGCCTTCAGATCAGTATTTTTAACACCGTAAAAACACAAGAGGATGACACAAAACAATGTATGTGCAAATTTGTTTTCAGTACTTAGATATACATATTTTATATTACATTATTTTTATCTTATATGTTATTTTTTTGTCTGTTGGAGGGTGGGAAAATCGCCAACATGGCAACCCAGCCAGCTGGCTGTGTGCAGCCTGATCCGTTATTTCCTAACGTGTTTAGAGGATTAAAGCAAAACAAAAACAGTCAAAAATTGCTCATTATCCAGAAAAAGTGCCTAGTGTTAATGTTTTGTGCGGTAATCTTTTATGGACATAAAAAGGGGACAACAGTTACACCAACCCCTCCAGCCAGTCTGCCCCTCTCAGTCCAGCACGGTTTCAAAAAACAGCCACGAAATAAGACTTTACCTTCGTTTCTCACTCAGCAGAGTGATTCAGAAGCGCCTTCTCCTTGTGGACGAGGCGATAAGGCCACTACCCGTACAATAAAAAGCCCAATTCTCTGAGATCTTGGTCCGTTTTTAAAATGTCGACTGATCCACTTCCACCAACACAACTGAAAGGCCCTTCTGCCCCGCCCCTCTGGCGACGCCTCGACCAATCAGAGTGGAGCAAAAAGTCTTCGTCCAACGGGTGAAAGCAAGTAGGCGGGGCTGTGTTTGTTTACAACGCTTTCATTCGAGGAGCCCGCTGTCGATCAAGCGCTGTCCTCCTCCGTCGAGCCAATGAAAACGAAGGAAAATTGGGACAAGATCCCGTGATACGTGCCTGACGTGTCTCTATTTTTCTGGTCCAGAACGCTGGAAGCACTTTCTGTACCTTTCGGAACGGGTACAACAGGAAACTCACATTTATACACACAAAAACCACTCATAAATACATTTTCACACAGTCTGGACACACATACAGAGTCTAAACTAACTAGGACTTGGACAGACTTGGACATACTAACATTTGCCACATTCCAACATACCAAAAACAAAAACACAGTAATGCAAGTTAAAGTAAATACACCCTTTTAACATACCTGTATGGATGTATAAACGTCAGTACTTTCCAGGTGAAATAAGAAAATTTACCCAAGTAGTTCAAGATTCTTTACCGAATCTTGAATCTTGAAATATTTGTTTTTCCATATTATTTTCCTATTTCCACCTGAGAAAACATATTCATATTGATATTTATACATGCATACATCAATATTTTTCATGTGAAATTTTGAAAATGTACCCAAATGTTTAAAAACCCAAACGACATAGTTTCCAGGAGCATGGTAGACTAAATGCCCTACGTGATCTGATCTGAAGGGATTTGGGATGGGGCCTGGGTCTACAGTACAAATCCAGACTCCCTGTTTCTTCCTGTGGAGTCGTGGTGTTGTGGCCTTGCTTGGAATTTTGCTGCCAGATCAGGTCAGACCTCTAATTTAGGCATCAGAGTGTGACATCTGACATCTGCACTTTCTTCCGGAGATGGGAAAGTGGAAATCCAGATTTACAGTAAATTGTAAATAAATGAATAAGTAAATAACAGAAGCAGCACTGATGTTCTACACAAGCCATTAAAACTGAGGCCTTGTTTTCAATTCAAGTGTATAAAAATTAGCAGCCAAACCAAGTAAATTCATGAGCAAAACAGAGAAATCTGCCTGAGAAAACCAAAATGGGAAATAACCCACAGGCCCATGTTGGGTTGGATTTGTTGAAGTGGTTCCAGCTCCTTCCTGTTAACTGCCATGTCACTGAGGACACCTCAGGGGTCAACTGCGGGGCAGCTCTCAGCACCAGGAGCTTTATACAAACTCCACAGAGCAATATGAGAAACTATTAGCTCTGGATCAGTTAGCCAGAGGGCATGTACCCAGTTGAGGAATATCCAGTACAGATGTCTCTCAGCTTGTTTCTTATGTGAAAGGCTTGAATTTGGAATCAAGATATCAGGCTACGCCAAGAAATCCTGCTTCCTGAAACTTCTAGGATTTCTTAGTTAGCCAGAGAACTTAAGCCCAAAGTCATGTCAGTCCAGTAAAGGGCTGGAAGACATTCTTCTAACTAATCCTTCTTTGTGAAATACAGCCTTTATTGTGAAACTCTGTAATAATTATCTGATCTTTTCAATTCCCACAACAACAAGTGAAAGTGAAAAGTGAAAAGTGACCATTCCGTCATACGTGAACACACCACAGCCCACAGTGTGAACAGCACAAAATTCTTCCTCTGCATTTAACCCATTTACCAAGCGAAGCAGTGGGCAGCCAGCAACACAGCGCCCGGGGAGCAGTGTGTGGGGACGGTACCTTGCTCAAGGGAACCTCAGTGGTGCCACTAGCAGTCTTGGGAATCGAACCCACGACTTTCCGATCGCAGGGGCGATGCCCTAACCACCAGGCCACCAGCTGCCCCAACAAAAAAAAAACTAATAATAATAACAATAATATTAATAATTATGTATTGTTATTGTTATAATTATTAACAACAACAACAATAATAATAATGGTAATAATAATCAGCACCAAAGGAACGCTCGCTCGTCCAATGAGAGAGGAGGACGTGTTGACGTCAGCGGAGCCACCGGCGGCCATTTTGTGTGAGGTGTTGACTGGCTGTAACCGAAGGAGAGTCTGAATATTTATTTTTTCTCGGTTATGGCCTAAAACGTCGATTTGACACCTATTTATTCACAGAGACAGTTGTTTTGTTCTGTGTATCGAATTAGTGATTTATTTTCGTCAGGAGAAAACAAAAGAAACACGCTCTTAGGCTTTAAAAAGCCCACCGAGCGAGTGTTTCTCCGAGGGAAGCTAACGGCTAGCGGCCCGGTGAGCTCTGTTAACCCGCCCCGCGGCCCGAGAGCTCGGCTCTGAAATGGCGACTAACACGGCCCAGCAGGCCCCTCCACCCAGCTGGTAAGACTTTAGTGGAGCTCCACGGTCGAACTGTAACGATGCTGAACTCATTTTGTGGGTCTGTGAACCGGTTTGTTGGGTTGAAGTTGACCGACTGCGTCTCGGTGTGTGGTAGATTAGCTTAAATACGGGTGAGACACGCAGTGGGTGTTGGTCTTAATCAGCTGCGTTAGAGCAGAACATCGACAGAAAGGTAGTTTATATGGTTTAATACGTAAAATAAGTAGAGTTAATAAGTAAAATAAAACACCTTTAGGGGTGCTGGCTGACATTTCTGTTAAATTAAGATTTTCTGAGCTGCCCACAGATTTAGGTTGCAGTACACGGATCTGGCGCGATGGCACTTTTCCCTTCGATAGTGATATTCAGAAGCGTGTCAGCAAACAGCCGTTACTAGTCGTCTTTAAAACTACCGAGCCTTAAAATAGTATATTTAAAATAGATTACCGTCTAGAAGTAGTGTTTTGCCACACATTAAGAAGAAATTCACAGCTAATACCATGACATCACGGTGTCTGTGACCTTTAAAGCACAGGGTTTCTTATAGGGTTGGGCTTATTTGTTTTTTCGATATTTAATCCAACGTTTAATGCCGATGTTGGATAATAACCGTCGATATTGATAAATCGTCACTCCAGTGTTAACTCCAGTAGCAACAAAATAACAGGCAAGAGGTTTGGGCCCACCCTCGGATTACCACAAAAAATGTGTGTATGTATATATATATATATATATATATATATATATGTATATATGTAAAGTTTTCTTATGTATAATGTAGTAATATACACTAAGTGAAAATTAATAGATTTTGTTTCATCAAAGTAACCACCCCCTTGCCTTTATCTCAGCAGCACATTCACCATATCCTTTCCAGCGATTTTTGAAAATAACTTGTGTCCAAACCCTCCCAGCACCTTTTCAAACAACAAACAGTTCAGTCTCGTTTGTTGGAGATCATTTGGAACTTGTGGGTCCAGCTCGTCCTGCAGCTCAATGGGAGAAAGATCTGGAGACTGGGGAGGAGAAGACATCATTCTCTAAACTCTCTGCTTTTTTTGAATTGGATATAATTTTGGTACAGTTTTGAAGAATGATTGGGATCAATATCCTGTTGAAAAAAGTTTTCAACAGAATAATGATCCCAATCGTGATCCTGTGATTGGGATTGTTACAGGATAAATCAGAGGGAATTGCGTGGAAGAACTGAGTGATACTTTTCTTTTTTCATGATCAACACAAAGTGAGTGTCATTCTCTGAAGACAGACCATATATGTCGTCTTCATGACCAGCAGTTTGAGCCTTTGTGGCAAAATGTTACTACAGACAATGAAAGATTGAGAAACTTCTGGCCTGTACTGTAATTCATGACACTCAACTACAAGTGTGTTTCTAAATTAATTATTATAGTTGAAGTTTGGTCAGTGAACTATTATTTGATTCATTATTTTATGCGCATGTGTGTGAAAGTGATTAGTCACCACCAACATCTGTGCTGATCTTAATGTGTTGTCAGTTTGAGGGGTTAAGTAGGGCAGGGGCTTTTTTTTTAGTAACCTAAAATGTGCTAATTATAAAATGAGGTTACACCATTAAAAGTACTGTGGCTCATGTGTGATTTCCAGGGCTTATGGAGGCACTTCAGCCACCGAGGCTCCTGTGCACGAGAACCCGGAGTGGGAGAAAGCCCGACAGGCCCTGGCCTCCATCAGCAAAAGCCAGAACTCCACCAAGACATCTTCAGCCAACCGCACCACCTCACAGGTTAGACTGAGCTTCTGATCAGTACAATATGTTATTTGTCGTTACATTATTGGCTTATAAAATACTGGCATTGAAACGAACATTTTCCAAATCTTTCATGGCTTGGGTAGATTGGTTCTGTTTCCTTAAAATTATACCAAATGGAAGCTCACATTAATTAAAACATATAATTTATTGCCAGTTCTTAAATGGCACACATCCTAAACTCAAACAGCAGCAATAATAAATAATATTTTTATTTAATTCTGAGGGCAGAGTTATCTGTAATTTCTGCACCTTTGGGTTATGTTAATTCACTTGTTTTCTGTAGTTTACGTTAGTTCTCTACATGAACAGAGGTTTTATGAATTTTGACGTTATTCTCAGACTAAGGAGTATTTTGGAAAAATATTTAACATTACACAAATGATGTGACTTATAGTCACATGTTTAAAGACTGGCCTGCATTATTATCACAAGGAAAGCAGTAAAAACAACAAACCTAATGGTAATTTTGTCTTCTGTCATGATTTGGTATTCCCTTGTGTCATATATTCTAATGTTGGATTTACAGAAGTGGGCATTATTGTAAGCCCAGTTCTGCGAATGAAGCAAAACAACTCTGTCAACTTCTCTGTAACAGAGACCCATCACTTAACCAGTAGGACTGGTTCTCAGAACATGAGTCTCACACTTCCCTCAGAAATGTAATTTTTTGGCCTCAGCACATTTTTTCACTTGTTGATAGTCAGCTCTAATTTGTGGATAGCATGGACCATTATGATTTGTACAAAGTTTTCCATTTTAGACCATCGTAGGGACTGTTTTGGTCAGTCAGTGTTCATGTGCCAGAAAGGTCTGAAAACAAAAGGTCTGATTCTAGATGTGTCATTTGAATGTCATTGATTTCCCTCAGCTGGCTATATTGACTAAGGGTGGGAAATATGACAGAAATCTTTAGTAGTGATACAGTATCAAAATACGTAGTTTTCATAAATAGATTGGAACGAATAATACGCATTACTCAAACCATACCACATTTTCAAAAAGGGTATTAAAAATAACATGCCCATCCCCCCCTAGAAACACCTCTTAAAGTCAGAATTTGTACAAATAACATATGTAAGAATCTGACTAGCAGTATGAAGTTGCATTTAGAAGGTAATCATTTGTTACTGTTCAGTTTAGGCAGATAGTATACACTGGTTGTTGTTTACAGGTTCTCCATAATTGATGTAAGTCTTTTTTTTTTTTTTTTTTTGGTGTCATTGATGATGTCCAGTATACTATATAGTTTATCATAATATATTTATCATTGCCATATTGTCTGCTTCAAGCATAGGCATAGATAAGCCTGGAGCTGTGCAAATCAGCTGTTGGGTACATTAAAAAGCAAGACTGTGCTGGCAGGCTTTACAATAACAAAGCATCTAGCAGACCATGAGGGACAATATAATACATCACTAAAGAATGCTTTCAATCAAAGTTGGATAAGCCTCATAAACAGTGATGAACCTTTAGCATAGTCATTAAAATAAGAAAGTGTGCAGTAGCAGAACCAGCTTATGTTCCAAAAATAAACATGTTGGCGGTAGTGTAATGTTTGGATATTTTTTTTATCTTCAGATTTAATGATAATTCTGTTTTACTGTTAGTTTGAGTAATAACTAAGTAGTTTCTTTATTTTTAGGCTGGCCAGTACCAGACAGCAGTGACGGACTCTACTGCGATGCAGCAGCAACAGCAACAACAACAACAGTACTATCAGTGGTACCAACAGAACCAGCAGCAGTACCCAGGATACGCATACCCTTACTACAATTATTACCCAATGCCTCCGGTAAGTACATGCTAAAATGTCTGTATTGTCTTTGTAATAAAGTGGAGTAATGCATGACTACATAGAATGACTGTGTTTTTTGCTAGTATGGAGGAGGTTATCCTCCAGCACAGTATGGTGTTCCAGGAGCCTACCCACCACCAACAACGCCAACAGGACAGGTAAATATATGTATATTTATAATATTATGTATATACGTAAAGTGTGTGTAATATAGCTAATATATTACTGTCAGGCATTATGTTTCTATGTAATCTAATGTTAATGTTTCTTCCTTAGCCTCCGGGCATGCCCATGATGGAGGAGCAGTCCTCCAGTTACTCATCTGAACCCCAGCCCCCACCCCCTGCTGTACCCCAGCCCCCCCCACAGAGCCCCACCTCTTCTGACCAGCCCCCTCCCCCACCGCCCCTTCCTATACCACCCCTGCCCAATACCCAG
>JBBPCZ010057646.1:0-12552 GCA_037974445.1 Brycinus macrolepidotus | reverse complement strand
ACACACACACACACACACACACACACACACACACACACACACACACACACACACAAGCGCGCACACAGCCAGTCAAACAGCCTGGTAAAGTGACAGCTCCGCTTTGTCAGGTCTTTTCTCCACAGAGTCAAAGTCACTTGGGCAACCTGTCAATCAAATTGCCAGGCAGATGACAGCTTCTCCCATTCGCCACCACGCCGCCGCGATGACAGGGTGACCTTTCACAGCCTTTTCCTCCCACAGCTGCCAGCCTTTTCCTCCCATCTCACAAAGAGACGGAGGAGAGGAAAATGGTACAAAAGAGGAGGAAAAAGAAAAGAAAAAAATGGGTCCCCAGGACGGTAAATCTGTCAACGTCAGTTTCAGTGACTGTCACTGGTTACTGTAGTGATCAAACTATGAACAGCACTACACTGCTCGGTGTCAAGAAACAGGACAGTAACAGGAGAACAGTCTAAGAGGCCCCTAAAACCTTAAAAAAAATATTAAAACATCCTGATTAAGTGTTGCTCTGAGACACATAGAAATAAATCATTTTTTAACTGCACATGATTTCTCAGATGACAGAAACAAACAGCAGCTCTAAGAAAATTCAGAAGACTGACACACATTTTGAGATAAACACAGAAATGGCCAATAAACAAAAAGACACTGTTGTGTGTGTGGGTATTTGCATCAGTGTGTGTGTACATGATGGGGGCTGCTAGAGATTATACAGATGCTCTCCCATGCATGCTTGCACATGCACACACACGGACGTGAACTAAGGAACAGCAGCATCTGGAGGCTGGAGAGGCGTCACAGCACCTGGGCCACCCATTCCCTCTGCCTGGAGAGAGATGGAGGGAAAAAAGGAGTGGAAATCTGTTTCCTGTCATCTCCCATCTTGTCAGTCTCTGTTCAGACATCTTGCATCCACTCCACCGGCTGCTCACTGCCTGCTCACACAGATGGCAGCTTCTCTTTGATATAAACTCGACACGTCTCTACAAATCTCTTCCTCAGTCCCACTCTCCCTTCATATAACCCTACTCTCTTCATTCATCTCTCTCAAACTTTCTTAAAAAAAGTTAAGCAATGTCTTCTCCATAAGAATAACATTATACATTTATAAGATAAGATAAGAAAAGCCTTTATCAGTCCCACAAGTGGGAAATTTGAATTGTCAAGGCAGAATGCGTTCATTCATTCATTCATTCATTCATTCATTCATTCAGAGTGGTATCTCACATAGAGCATAATCTCATTTACGGATCCTCTAATAGTACAATAAGCCTCCAATAAAAGCACACAATAAAATAAAAAAAAATGTCAACAATAAATCACAAAAAAGGTTTACATTTACTACAGTTATTGATTTTCAGAGACAGTCTGTATTTTCGATTTTAATACCTCATCTTAAAGTGGGTAAAAAAACATAAAACTGGACCCATAGTGTAAAACCCTAGACAGCTGGATAAAGGCTCTGGATTTTTCATCGAATTGTTTAGAGGACTGAATAAGGGTCTTACTCGCTCAGAGAGTTACAGAAGCTTGGAAGTAAAAATGATGGTTATTGTTGGGTTTATTGTTCCAGTGCAGCTTGCGACATGTGACCACCCCTTCCTCTCTCTTACTTTCTGCCTGTAGAAACTGTAGTGAAAGACATCTGGACTAGTCAGTCAGTTTAGGCAAAACTTCAGTAATTCAGTTGTTTATGCTACAGTAATTCAAAGTGTTAGTGACTGAAATCACTACAGCAGGATTAGAAAACAGACAGTTATATAACTGTGCTACATTGTTCTTTTATAGCCAGTGTGCTGTAGAATCTAGAACAGATCTCTTTCCTACATTACTAAAGGTTTTGTAGAGGCATGAGAATACAGACATTACTCAATGCTTTTTTAATGTAAAAATTAGCAGATGTTAGTTGTACAGTTGTATCACAGTGCATCTCTACACTCTGAGTGTTCTAGGAACTAGGGCATGTCTCTCTCCCTGACTTTGTTAGCCAACTTATCTGTCTTCCTGTAGAAGATAAAGGACTTTCCAACAGTACTCTACGGAGGATTGTGAGAGAAAAACAAAGAAGTGGTTTTGATAAGAAGCTGCCATTGACATCCAGGACGCTACTGGACAGACCTTCTTGCCTTTCCATAGGAAAACCAGCATGCAGTTGCAAGTGTCACACGCACCAGTCTCGTGACGCGCACGGGGCCTCAGAAATGACGCACGTCACGGAGTATTTAAGCAGGAGAATAGGTAGGAACCAACGCTCAGTCATTGAGTCTCCATGCCCAACCCAACTCTACTCATCTCCAGCTGGTACCGAGAGTACTTCGGTTTCTGTACTAGTTATATTACTCACTGTGTGTGTGTTGAGAGCGCAGGTTCTGGTGGGAATCTCTACTCCTCAGAGAGTGCTCTCAGATTAACGTTGCGTGGTCTACCAACTCTCTTGTGTGTATCTGCGATTGGGTTCATCCGCCGCGCTACACTGGGCAACCAGTTTGGCCAGGTACGTCTTCTCCACTCCGTGACAGGACGTTAAAACACCTAAGCCAGTTCCAATGGAGAAGAGAAGGAATTAACTCCAAAAGGGAGTCGGATCAAGAGGTAAAGCTGTGAGCAGGTTGTCTCTGCAACAAAGTACACAACTTCCTGCTCAAGACCTAGAAGAGTTTGGAGCACTCACTCTGACTGAAGCCAAACCCAGCTTCTGTAGAGCCCAGCTCCCCCCGTCAGTTCATCGATTCCAGTCTGGGTGGACTTCCTGGGTAGACAGCAGTTGCACATTCAGGACCTTCAACTAAGTGCAGACTACCTTCTTCTCACTCCACTCCTTGGTACTTTTCACCTCCATGACAGAGAGTGACCCACTATTCTCCTCTTCACTCATTTATGTCATGCATCTGCTTGCCATGAGCATAGGGCTTATGATATCTGCCCTGGGCGGCCTAAAGGCTGTTCTCATGCTCAGTATGGTGTGTATTCTTTGCCACCTCTTGGGCACACTGGTCATACAGCCCGTCATTGTGGTTCTTCATCAGAATCCAAGCACACCGACCCAGAAAAAGACACTGAACGCTTTAAAGATTCTATTCACGAAATCAAACATTGTCTCCTTGACTTGCCTCACTCCACTCCACAGAAAGCCAAACTTATTAGAAAAACAACTTCCAGGTCTATTCATGCATTCATAGACTCAGTTATGCAACAGCTTTGATCAAGTCTGTGACAGACTCACAGAAGAGTATTCACCTTTGCTGATGAGACTTCAGGTACCATCTCGGCCATTTAAATTAGGCACGGTTGAAACAAACACCTTCGCAATTACTTCAATTGTTTGAGGCATGCTTATTTCCAGGGAGCAAATGGACCTGAGCTTCTAAGTCCCTGATCTTAAACATAACTCACCTGTGCATAAGGAGACATGTCACTCTTTTCACTCTTGGCAAGGTAATCGATCCATTTGCCATTTGAAAGATGGCACAAATAGCTTGGGAAATGGTGGTCTGCCCTGATGATAAGAAATAGGATAATCGTCAAGGGCTTGCACTTCTCGACAGTGAAGATGCTTCCCTAGAGCTAGAAGGTTCTGAGGTCCGGATCACTCTTTTGCCAACGCGACTCAGGGCCACTCATCCTAACACAACAAGAAAGAGGCTGGGGGCATGATGAGTCCAAGGGGGGTGATAACCACCAACCCCAGGCCAGCCCAAAATAGAGTGGAGACTACTACCACTGCCGCAACCACAAATGCTCCAACAGAAAGAGTAGAGTGAACAATCAGGGTAATGCTGGACACCGTCAAGAATGCCATCAGGAGGGCAGAGATAAGAGCTTGGAGGCACAATCTAATGCTGAACTGAGACTGGAAGTGAGGTTTCCTAAAGAGGCTTTGTCCAAGTAATCTAAGAACACTGATCCTATCTCCAAATGCTATACAAATGACTTTGAAAAATGTCTAAGCGAGGGTGTCAAAGATCCAGCAGTCGCATGACTAGGCCAGGACCCTTCCCCACCATCACCTAGAGTATATCCTGTGGGTTCAGGAAAGGAACCTTCTGTTGAGACCTTTTCTGTACCTGCCCTCTATCCATCCTTTCAGCTTCCCAAGCTCCACTCTTGCAATTTTTAGGCAACCTTTTTGGGAAAGGCCTAACCCAATGTCTTTATTGAAGACCACTATGCTTTGCTTGACACCGGATCAGAAATTAGCCTCATATGTCCTAACTCATTCTCCAAGGTCAGGCAAGCTATGTTTTCTATGGGTATGCACCTCAAACTTTAGGCTCGCAACCTCAATATCACCAGCTACAGTCAAGATCACGCACTGATCACACATTCCATGAATTGAAAATTGTATACCTGGTGTATGTATCAAAGAACAGCTGCTTATTGGTCAGGACATGCTAGACAGGATAGCACCCCTAATGGACTGCCTTGGGCTATGGGGCTAAGGCAACACTCCTAAATCTGAGAAACCCAACAGGGGGCCCAAAGACTGCCAGGCAACTATCAATCTGTATCTGGAAAGTCCACCACAAATGGACAAGACATCCCCAAATTGCCAATCTCTGGATGACCCCCATCATTTTTATGCATGCTGGGAAAACCACAGTTCACAGCTCCCTGATCACAAGAGGTATCCTAGCAAATGGTGTGACTATCTCAGATGTCGTAGTAGCATGGAGGTCTGAGAAATCAGCAGTGAGTCAGAACCTTTTTGACACACTTAGTTCCAATGTTCGCCCAACATTCATACCAAAAAGCCATCGACTACCCACTCCTGGGTTCACACAGAGTTCTGTCAAGAGCATGAGAATACGTGCTCTCTCTCTCTCTGCGTAGGAAAGAAGCAGCTCTTAAACTACATGAGTGTAGCTCCTGACTTGTCTCATTCCATCTTTGTAGAGGCAGACATCTTAGTTCGACTTGAGCTGCAGCTCGACTTCGGTCACTTGTACAGGTTGGAAACAAGATGCTGATGACTGAACCTGAACACATGCGCTCAGGGCAGACCACTCCAAAAGCATGACAAGTAGCAAGCGAGTTTAATGTAATGATCAAGCTTGTCCACAAGCCTTTTTCCAAACTGCCCCATGCTTCATTGAACCCGACTACATATAGTACACCATTGCTTGAGCTGACACACCATTCTGCTTATCTTTTGGTCTTAAACCTGACCAACTACACAATCCAAGTGACAGCTCACACCATTTTAGACCATTTGACCGACAATACCTTCCACGACTTTTAACTTTTGGCATTCAGGTGAATGAAGAGCTGCCAAATAACTTACCCGAGCTTGAAGATCTAGAAAATGTATTATTCACACTTCTAGCCAAAATGATCTCCATTATGCCACACAAAACAGTCAAAAGATGGTGTATGTGTGTTGATCTCAGTAGAAGGGATGAAATGGTTGCCCATGCTTTCTTGATAAACCACTATGGTGTGGTCTCTAGTGGTGGTACTATCACCACAATCCCACCGGAGACCTATAATGGGTTTGAAGCCAAGATGCAGCATTTGCCCACCAAAGCTGATGCACTCATAACAGATGTTCCACAAGAGCAACTCTGTTGTCTGTTCTCACCTTTTAGGATATGAGCGCTTTTGATACCTCCACTGCTCATCAACATGTGGCGGACTTGTGCATGTACCTCCAGAACACTTTTGCTTGGGCTCAAGAAAATGTGGAAGCCAGTACCAGGGGTCAAAAGGCATACAACAACTGGAAGGTTACTGACCAGGAGTTTAACATAGGTGAAAACGTGTTACACATCAACTTCAGCAAACCAGTTGGCATCCCCAAGACTGGCATCTGCCAGTCCATTCATGAATGCTTGTATAGTGGGGTTTCAAATATCAAATCTCCCTCCAAAAGCTTGGCCATTGTTCTTCTCCACCACATACAGAAGACAAAGCGCCATATAAGTGGAGAGGAAGTAACTCTAAAGTTAAATGTGGATCCGCATATAGAGAGGTTATATATTCCATAACTCTACGCCATCTATTAGCATAAACATTCAAATAAACATTGAACGCGTACTCCCATATGTGGACGCACAGACACACACAAGAATTGAAATTAGTAATTTTATTAAACTAATTATGTTAATATATAAATATATATATATAGCCTGGAGTTTGGTCCTCGCCTCCAGGCCCACTCTCCATTTTCATAGCTCACTGAACTTCCGTGCAGTTTAATTTAGGCTGTCCTCTCCTCTCTATCAGCCTCAACTTCTGTCCCCCTCTTCTCTCCTCTCTCTCCAGGAGAGCTCTCTCCTAAACAGACAGAAGCTACATTGCGTTGGCAGTTTCACTGTGTTTACACTCCGGGAAATTAAACAAACACCACCAGGGCTGCGTACCAACAAATACACACACACACACACACACACACACACACACACACACACACACACACACACACACACACACACACACACACACTAAAGTCTCATGCATTAATGTTTCTCATTTAAAAACCTGACAGAAAAGACTCTTTATCGGTTAGTCCAGCATCTTTAGCAAAGTTTATTTTATCTTATCTACTGCATTAAAAACATATTCCTTCACACAATGGTTCTCAAAGTGATCAAGGTGTTTAATTTAATGATGTGACATGGGTATGACAACACAGACAGTCTATCATGCCTAGCTGAGCTTATTTACATTACCTTCACATTATCCTACACTCATGTTTTGGTAACACTTGAATATGCCAAAAAACATAATATCACAATTGTTGACTCTTTCTTCAGTGTTATTTTGTCTTCTCTTAGGTTTGACAACAGCCCCAGCAGTGTCACAGTTAAAGACACATTCAAAAATGATCTGAAACATGAGTAATTATGCTCTCCTTTTAATCAAACTTGAAGTCAGCCAGTTTTCTTTAAGTACAGACAATGTTCACAATTGAGTCACAGAAGCATATTGTGACAGAGTTTACCATGATAGTGATAAAACATCATATTAACAGCCCTTAAATACAACTGCTTATGCTATCTAGATAATCACGACAACAGATTTTACAACAGATTTAGTTAATAGATGCAGACACCACATATTTGCCTACACGTCTAATTTTCAAATAATTGTATTTTTTCTACACTGGAAGGGTTCCCTGGCTGAGAAACAGAGAAGCCCTGGCTGAACAGCTGTTTACAGTGATCTCTGACAGCTCTGATGTCTCTGGAGTGGGTTTATCAGTAATCCTGTACCCAAAACATTACAGGACTCTGAAAGACTGTTTACTGGAAAAGAGCAGAGTCTGTGTTCGCACCAAGTGTCAAAAGATCTGTGAGCATCTTAACAGGACAGCTTTCAAGAATAAATAAAGTGAACAGTGAACTTGCCTAAATCTCCCTGATCCTTGTTTAGAAAACACTGTGGTACCTGTACTTTAACACACTCAAAGTCAGTACAGTCCATCTCGTCTAATGCTCTACACGCCCATGTATAAAAAATGGGAAATAAAAAATTAAAAAGCGTTTTGTCTCGAAGGCAGTGTATACTGTTTGGTTAACCTCTGCTGTTTTGCAAGTAGGGATGTGCAATATGACAATATTCATCACTATTATGACAAACTGACATTTTGCAATATGTTTTTCTGAGAATACTGAGAATATCACGAGTACTTAAAGAACACAGATGAACTACAAAGACAGCATAAATAGTTAAGAGAGATAAAATAAGAGAGAGAGAAGCCTAAAGTAAGAGCACACAAGAAATCATATACAGATTCAAAGATTTTCAAACCAGATAAAGATGAAAAACAAGCTACTTACAAAATATTCGGTCTGGGTGCAAGTTGCCCTTTTATGCTGATCTAAGATCAGCTTCCCCGAGCAAATTATAATCTTAATCACAGCATGATAAACAATAAAACTGGTCTCATCTGCCCTCTTAAACAGTGTAGCCACATATCAACTAATTTCTTCACATCTGTCCTCATTCTTTAGCGACTTTCTCTCTTTCTCTCACTTGAAGAGGCATCACCCTCTGTTCCGTTAATCACTTGTGAAGTGAATATTTTTACACTTCACTTGTGTAATGGGATGAAGAGTGTTCTCCTCTGTTCACTCATCCGGCTGCAAAAAATTTATGCATGCGCTCGTGCGTGTGCATGTACAAAAAGACTGATAAGAACTGTTAAGTGACATCACCCATGACGCTGAATCAGATCAGCACACAATGCCGATAATGGGAAAAGGAGAAGGGGATGGAGAGACAGACAAAGTGGAGAAGGCCACCATCAAAACGGTACACTATAGTGGAAAGCACAAACTGAGCCCTGCATTATTGAGACTCTTTTTAAACTTGTAATCCGAGAGTCTGTTTTTATCTCCTGACGCTGTAGAACAGGGCGACAGTTAAGCCAAGCAGACACTCCACATTTCTGCGTTCCAATCTCACTCAGCTCACAGCTCATTTTAAAGCACTCACTTCTGGACTGCTGCTAGATAAATCAGCCTTTCAGGATACCGTGTTTCCCAAAGTCCTTCAAATTTTACAGAGCAGCCACAATATTTCAGTTATCACTGACAGATCTGAAAGAATCATAGATAGATCTGAATGAGCTAAAAGCCACTGGTTCAGGAGACAGCTGATTTTTCAGATTCCCAAAAAGGGGATGTCTGAGGGCTGCTCCAGGGTCTGCCTTGATTTAAAGTAAAGTGGCCCCTTATAGTCAGGCGTGAACACACCACAGCACACAGTGTGAACTTCTTTCTCTGCATTTAACACATTCACCAAGTCAAGCAGGGGGCTGCCACCAACGGGGGGCGTCCGGGGAGCAGTGTGTGGGGACGGTACCTTGCTCAAGGGAACCTCAGTAGTGTCACTAGTAGTTCAGGGATTCGAACCAACAACCTTCTGATCTCAGGGCGAACTCCCTAACCACTAGGACACCAGCTGCCCCATGTACAGCATGTACAGATCACAAATATGTGAGCAAGTAAGCGAGATTGAGTGAGATTTACTGGCGACGCCACCAAAAATCCCATGGAGGCATCCCACCACAGATAGGGTGGAGTCTGCCCCAGGGGCGGGGTCTATTCTAAAGGTTATAAAAGCTGCCCACCCACCACATTCTCCCCACTTCTCAGTCTGCTCCAAGGTGGATGCTTAAGGGAGGTAGCCATCATCCTTTGTCTGCAAGACAAAGAACTCACTTGCTTAAGTTTCAGTAACTTAGCCAAAGTTTGGCTTAGATGTCTGATCAGTGTCGGAACAAGTATTCAACAAAGTCAAGCTTGAAACAGGCATTTCTGTGGCCTTTGAGTAAGTGAGGTGACCAAGTCCTTCATTTTAACCATGGAAACCTCATTCCTGGACCACGGCGGACCGGATGATTCCCAGCAGCGACTGAATGTAATTCTTACTCTGAATTTCCCTCCAGACTTCCACAGAAACTTTGTGAGGACGACGGGCTGAACTTTAGATGTTTGCAAAAATATGTAATTGTGTGTGATTATCTCACAACATGTCTGGGCACAACATAGCATAACATAACATCAGAAACAAATGCTGTAAAACCTCTGTGAATGTCTTTATGTTCATGTTTTAGACTGTGTTTTGAAGAATCCAAACTCAGCTTTATATGCGCAGCGATAGCTTTATCCCTGCATGCAAACTTTCCCTTTTACTAATATAGTAGTTCTCAGCACTCCTGTGAATTCCTAAGCTCCGTAATTATAAAGATAAACACCATTAGCTTTATAAGACTGAAGTCATTCTTAGTTTAAAATGCACGTTTTAAACTCAGTCAGTTCAGACTACATAAAGCTCGGCTGATCTCTTTAACATACAGTGCAGTTCACTACAGTGTTGTGTTAAGAAATCAATGCCATTTTTCCTTTGTCTCCAGAGACAAAGGGAGCGTATTCCTCCCATGGACGCCATCTTTACTATTCAAACTCACACCATTTTCTTCCATTTGCACACGAAGACAGGAACAGAAAACTCTCTTTTTCTCACGCAAACGCCACAGTGTACACATTGTCTTTCTCTTGTAACAAACCTCCCTTTACTAGAATAAGGTGAAGCGGTTATCAGATCTATACAAGGGTAGGGAACAAACCACCAACTCTGATAGTGATAGTCATACAGTGTATTATACATTCACCACAAATAAACACACATACACAACCCCTTGAACCCCCCACAGTCTATATACACAGTTAGGAATTGCATCCAGCAAAGTCCTCTACTATTCCTTATTGTCCTCTTTGGCCCAGAGATCTCCTGCCCTCAGTCCCTTCTCTGGATTAGTCCGAGAAAAGTAAGTTCCAAGCCGGTCCCCACTCCACAGCCCACCAAAAAGACATAAAACAGAAAACAAAAACCCACCTGCTCCACACGGCAGGTGAAGCACATATTAACCACCACACATAACATAAATCACAGTGGAAATACCAATTAAATACACATACTTACATGCAGAGGGAATGATAGAAGTTCCGCATGTAGGTTTTGGATACTACGGAGCTTGTTGCTGCTGTTAGCCTAGCTTCCATGCTGCTTATATAGCGGTGTCACTAATAGCCCTACAGCGCCCTGTCTGGGGAGAAACCTGTAACTGCGCCCTCTCTCTTGCAACACACGTAAGCAAACGCGCACACACCTGAACGTGCACAGCGCATGCTTAGTCACACTTTCACTCATTAAATCACTCAATCGCTCTTTCCCTTAAAACTGTAAATACTGATTCTAGTTTCACTGCTTTATTTGTGTTTTAGAGACGGATTGTGTTAATAAATGTTTCATTTATTTTCACCAAGTTGTCTTGATTTCACTCTAATACTGGTCGATGCCAAAATTTATATCAAACAGAATTCACATTTGTTAAACAACCTTCAGAACCGAAATCGTTAATGTTACCATCTTTAGTTAGAAATTAAAGACTGTAGTATTTATGATTTGATTACACTAATGAGACTAATACATTTATGAGACTGATTTATTTAATTAATGAGGGCAGACCCCACAGAAGCATGGCACAAAACACGAACTGTGGATGAATCTGGGTTTGGGAAATCTATCAAAAGGATTCTTTTCTCTAGCCAACATCAAACTGTAAAATGTCGTCAGGTTCTGGTTATTATAGCACTGTTATAAAGACACTCACACTCTCTTGTTTTCAACAAGCCGCTTCACCATCGCCACACATGCATGTCCCTCTATTAGCAGTCCTGTTGCGCACTTTTGAATCATTCAATCAATACATGTATACGAATTATAAACTCAAACATGTCTTAAAATCATAAGCTCTGTGATAAGTCTTTCAGTTGTCCCTGATACCCAAATATTTTCAGGTTTCACTGTTACTAAAAAGATTTTTCTCACAAGTTTGGATTAACCTCACAGTCCTCACATGTGAAGTTCTAGACATCTAGTTTCAGAAAATAGTTTGTATGTAATATCTCACTGCTAAGCCCGTCGAAGCGAAACTGTAAACTATTACTTTTTGAGAGTCTGACTGACTCTATTCAGGAACTCTAGTTTCTGCATTGTGGTATAATATAATTTTTATATTCATAATGTTTATTTGGTTGTGTTTGTTTGGTTTTATCCTGGTCCTGTATGTGCCTGGTTGGGTCTAACATTGTATCTTGCCTGCCAATGTTATTAAATGCAATAAACACATAAATTAAGATGAACTCACTTCACCTGTACTACTGCCAGACACCCGCGCTGTCAACTGTTTTCAATCAAACTCCAAACCCATGTCAGATTGCGAAAAATGGTGGCTATGGGGGTCAAATCAAGCTGAAAACTAAATAATAACTGCTTAACTAAATAATAATAATACTAATACATTTTATTTATAGGCGCCTTTCTAGTACCCAAGGACACCGTACAAGAAGTGCAAGTAGATAAAACAACAATAAAGAACAAAAAGCAGAAAATAAACAAGCATTAACAATGCAATGCAAATAATTTTCAGACAATATGCCAGCTTAAACAGACGGGTTTTGAGTTTGGATTTAAAAAGTGAGAGGGAACTGATGTTTCTGAGGTTGAGTGGTAATGAGTTCCAAAGCCGGGGAGCAGAGCGACTGAAAGCTCTGCTCCCCATAGTGGTGAGACGGGCAGAGGGGAGGGTCAGGTGAAGGGAAGAAGATGATCTGAGAGTACGAGAGGGAGTGGCAACATGAAGGAGGTTTTATTGTAAAGAACATTTGTTGTTGGTTCCTGGGCATCGGATGCCTGAACAAAACCTGCAGTATCAACGTCAGGTCTAGGTTCTAGTTTTCAGACGGGAAATAAAATAAAACACCGCCATCCATTAACAGTGCTGACACTGGACTGGAGTACGTCCCAGACATCAACATTTTTAGCAGCCATGAGAGGGGAGCATAGAGGCACATGGTGGAAGCAAGGTCAACAGTGCCCTCTGAAGAGCAAGGGGAAATACAGACAATATTAATACAAGAATTCTAATTATACAGCTCCAGAAAAAAATAAGAGAGCACTGCAGTTTATTTTTAAATCAGCGTCTCTATGAGTATGAGAACCGTTCCATGCCAGTGTCTGTTAAATTCCTCCACAAGCACC
>JBBPCZ010057625.1:0-12553 GCA_037974445.1 Brycinus macrolepidotus | reverse complement strand
CTGGAAATGAGAGTCTTTGAAAGTCCTTCAGGAAGCCTGGAGAACTGTTCCTCAAGACCACATTAAAATACAAGAAATTCTGGATCTTTGGATGCAGAATATGAAGAAATCAAGACTTTGCACAGTACTGTGTAGTGGATATATTCCTGTGTGTGTGTGTTTGTGTGTGCGCGCGCATGTGTGTATAACCGCAATACTGGGTTTACATTACTAGGCTTTAATGGGGCAGTGATGGCGGTGCACTGGGATGCTCAGTGTGACACTCCGTCAAGAGTTCAATATTCCCAAGTTTTTCCGTCAACCACACCAATATAATAAACTGGATGTTGATGTTTTTTTGGGAGACGTGGACGCCAAATATCTTGTTCTTGACTTCCAGAAGCACCTAGTATTAATAAAAAATTGAAGAGTGCAGAACATCCCCCTGTCTTTTTTCACCTCATGGGGTAAGGGGGCGGAGCACCCTCATAGAGACACAGGACTGAGCACGGGGCTCCTCCCTTTACGAAAGCCAGGTGAGCTGAGTGAAGGGAGGAGCCAGGACTCTATAAAACATGGGCCCTCAAGGAACAGAGAGAGGAGAAAAAGACTGGAGAAAAAAGGACAGGATAAAGAGAGACTGGAGGAGAGGACTGTGGCCAGAGAGAGCGAGGGAGGGAGGTAGAGAGGAGAGCCTGGGGTACAGTTCAGCCCAGAGTGGTGGTGGTTTCGTTTTGTGGGTTTTTTGACTCTGAAATGATTTTTAGTTAAATTAAAGCTCCGCTGTGCACCAGCTCCGGTGTCTCTGTGTGTTTCTGGGTGTGTGGTTAGGCCTCCCAGCCTGTGGGCGGCGGCGGTTCCCCGGGCCGTCCGTCACAACCTTCATTTAAGAATCAACATCCAGTAACCACCCTCTCCCCACTGTCATGTTTCCATGGTAACACGTTGCTGACCTTCTCTCCACACCAACGTGGATATGCAGCGTAAGCATTTTAGTCTGTATGTTTGTATGTGTTCCCCGAGGGCTGCACGATACGCCACGGTCCTGATTTCGGCCTTTACAGTTCTGATATAAGATCTAAATGTGCAAATGAGCCCTTTAACCGCTAATTGAGCTGCACCTTCCTCTTCACTGAGCACTTCGTATAACAACCACATGTTCATGTCATAAACTAACTTAACTTCTCAAATCACAGAAATAATGTCTTCGGTGTGTGTGATCCGAGAAGGTCCTGGTGGAATACTAACTCCATCTCTGATGGAATCTTACTTGTTTTTCTTCTTCTTCTTCTTCTTCTTCTGCTTTGGGCTGCTCCCAATTAGGGGTCGCCACAGCGGATCAGCCGTATCCATTTCCTTCTATTCTGGTAGAATCTTACTAGCAGCTCTTAATTGTAAGAGCATCTGTCAAATGCTGTGAATGAAAATGAAAATGTAAATGCATTGGACAAAGGAATGTGTTCAGTTTGGTGTACATAGTTTCCACATGAATATAATATAGTAATTGCTTTTCACAGCCTGGCCAATGCATCTATATAGGCGGTCACCCAGAGTGGTACTTTTTGAAGAGTGACAAAACTTTCAGCCCCTCCTGAAGTACGATTGGCACCCCGGGTGCCCCCCCAATGCCATTAGGCTAGAGAACTGACAATCTCTACAATGCCCAATGCCATCGCTGCCCATCGTTGTCTGTAAATCTAATAATGCCCACCGCCACTGGATCAGAGCACTGCTGGATTTTCAATGCAGAAAAACAGTACCACGTTCCTCAAACAGGAGGAGAGGTCAACTAAACCTTACATCCACCAGCTCCCCCTCCCTCAGTCAGCAAAATCCTGGACTGAAACTGGGGGTGTCAAACTACTGTTTCGCCTAGGGAGGCCAAATAATAATAATAATAATAATAGTAATAATAATAATAATAATAATAGCACAACAACAACAAACAACAACAACTATAATACTGTAATATGAATCATATCAATTTGGTGCCTTATATTTTCTTGGTGTGTGCATGTTTGACGTGATTGTTTTACCTCATGCCAAGGATTCTGATTATAATATATTGTTAGTTTTATTGTATATGGAATTTTGTCCATATTGTTCTCAGGTTGTGATGAAGAAAGTCTCTGACCTGTTTCCTCATGTCTCTCTGCAGCTTGTGGGGCTGCAAACGCTGGTGCGGAGGATGAGGGTGAGTCGGAGGCTGGCTGGATCGAAGGCGCTGCTATCTTGCTGTCGGTGGTTTGCGTGGTCATTGTTACAGCCTTTAATGACTGGAGCAAGGAGAAGCAGTTCAGGGGTTTACAGAGCCGCATCGAACAGGAACAGAAATTCCAGGTGGTGCGCGGAGCGCAGGTCATCCAACTCCCAGTGGCTGACATTGTGGTCGGTGACATCGCACAAATTAAGTACGGTATGTATCGGCTTAATTCACTTACGTTTGTGCTTAAACAGCTCAGTTAGGAGTGTGCAATATGATTATATGTTGGTATTTTCATCGTCAGTAACATCATCACACTTTTCTGAGCATATGATGGGCATCTTCAGCACTTTTAGAAGACTGAGCAACTCCATGGAACATAAAAAGCAAATTTAGGCCAATTGTACAGAATCAGTCAACATTAACTTGTGTGTAGTACCTGTATACTGTATACTTTATACTGTCCTTTATGCAATTATTATGTTTTATTCATTTGTGTTACATATTGTGTGTTGTAATAGTGTATCAAAATGTAATTTTGCCATAAAATCAGCTTTTCAAAGCAGTTTATTGATGCTAAGTAAAAGACTTTTGGGTTTTCTTTGTGAACGTTTTATATATATATATATATATATCTTTATTAGCATTTCCATATTTAAAAATCGTTCTTTTATTTCATGATTTATTTACAGATTAAAGCATTTTATGAATATCAAATCTGAAGCACTTTACAGACTTTGGATATTCGTTGGTGAATCAGAAGGAGTCCTTGAATACTTGAGAACATAATCCTTAAAAAGTTGTGTAAAGTTGTGTAACCATAATTTTAATGTAATTCAAAACATGGTGGCAACTTTGTGCGCGTACACCATATGTTCCTATAGATGCAGTGATTGTAGCCTCACGCTCATATGCAGCTTTCTTAAGCCATATAGACGGTAAAGGTGCTTTGTTATCATATTAGAATAATCATTTTATTTAGCACCATCAGGATTTTAGCCGGCTCGCTTTTCGTGAGGGATTGGTGTTTTCTCCTAATCCACTGTCAGAAGTCACTGTACAAACAGGTTAGTTTTGGGCTCCGGTGCTTTGAGTTCTCCGGTGCTTTGAGCCCTCACCAGAGAGTAGTAGTTGGCTCAGATAAGTTTCACTAGACTTACACATTTGCTATATTTATTTGCCATGCCTTTGTACTATTGCTTGTCGTCCACTCATTTAAAGTGCTCCCAGGCAGAGATTTCAGGGAGCCCTGCTGTTTTAGTTTCCGTGGTCAAGTAAAAGTGGTGAGGCGAGGTGACACGGATGCCTAAACTGAACCAGCTATGATTTTTCGTCAACATTTTCCATATCACTGTCCTTTTTAAAGGCCATTGCTGGTGACGTGTGTTGTTGTTTATGCTCCAATTTTTGTTGCTTAAAAAAGACTTGGTGACCAATGTAATGAGCAAAACCTTGAATATTCAAATAACTATTCAAATTTTAGTAATAGGTTAGCAGGCAGGAGTCCACTGGACTAACAGTGTATTCACACTAGCCCCGATTGCCTTGTATCTTGACTGAGTATTGTTGTGCTCCATCCCTACCCCCCCTGCTGGCCTGCACTTACTTAATGTTTGCTTACATCCGCACATCCCTTACTGTTTTATCCTTTTGGTCCGGTGAGCTGCCAGATTTACGGAGTGTCCTCTACCTGCAGATACTGAACCCGCAGTGTTTTCAGCTCCTCACCACATCCATCACTGGCTCTTTGGTCCATGAGTGTGAAGATTGTCACCGATTTTACCAAATATCTCTGAGCTCTTGTGGGTCGTGTCCAGTGGTTCCTGTATTTCTCGTCTGACCAAATTTCCAGCAAAGACTGCATTTCTGTAGACCCTTTACCACCATGTGCATTAAATGGGACAGTCGAGTTTGAGTTCCTTGCTTGGGCACAGTTAGAGATCACACTAGACATGTACCATGCCTGAATCCAACTGAACCATTCTTGAGCCCAACTGAACCATGACCACGTCCAGCTGAACCATGACCAAGTCCAACTGAGCCGTGCTCAGGTCCACCTACTGAAGCAGGCCTGAACACAGGATGGATACTAGTCAAACAAACTGGACGTTTGGGGTCAAACATTCTCAGTAAAGACTGCCAAGAGTGAGTGTACCATAAATCAAGCACTGTAGCACCAATAAGTCTCTAATCCTGAGCTTTAGAGAGCCACCGCTGGGGTTTCAACTCCTTCCTCAACAGAGAAACATATTTGTAGCCCAGAGCAGGACTAAGCAGAGCCGAATTTTGACCAAGACAGTTTTAAATCTCTCAATTCTTTCATGCTACCAAAGTGGGTTGCTTCTGATGTGCTGGCGGAGACGTTTCGGTCGTTATCCATGGTATCCTGATGGAGTGGGAGGTAGAAAATGTGGAGCCGTTGACAGTGACAGATAGAGCCTGTGGGGGAGAAGACTTGGCAGGTTGGAAATGGGAATCCATCTTGGCTAGTTGAAGCTTAAAGTTGATGGGTGGCATTCTGCAGCAGCACACCATTATTTTTGAATGTGGGAGAGTGGGAGAAAAATTATATGCATGGCAAGCTTAGAGAAAGTAGGAGAGCCATGTGAGGTTCTATGTGTTGAAAACAGTACCAAGCTGGAGAACTTGTGCAAGGAAAGCTGTTGGGCTTATCAGACCAAGCTCTGGGAGTAGCCTTCGGAAATTCGGGTTTTATTCCACGACTCAAAACTAAATAAAGAGATCACCATAATACAGAGGAACCAGGTGAATTTCTCTAGAACAATTAGTACACCCTCACCCTGACTGAGCTGCATATTGTGAGGTAACCCACTGGGATGTGGTTGGTCTACTGATTTTAAAGCCTGAGAACTTTTCTACTGACACATTAACCCTAAGACATTTGGTGTTTTCCTCTACCATTCAAATATAATTACAGAATTGATTGAAAAATACATTATTGATTAATTTTCAGTTCATTGTTTATATATATATATATATATATATATATATATTTGCCTCCAGACAAAAGACAATAACTTTTTACTAAATTTCTTCCATATGATCATCTTAACATGCTTTTGCTGCAATGTTTGACTTCTAAAGGTTATGTCCAGTGTTTGCACCATCAGTGGGTATTTTTATGCCATTTACTCTACTGATGAGTCTAAATGCAGGATAGGGGTGGTGATGATGATCATTCTCATGATAAATGATGTCATATTATGTCTCAGTATGCTTTTCTGAATGGACATCATTCGTATTTAAAGAAGGTTGACCAACTGCACGTTTCATTACAGAGGTATATTTAGGTATATTGTGAGGTTACATTTTTGTCAGATTACCCAACCCATTTTTATACCAGCATAAAATCTGGGGTAAATGATGATAATGGAGATCCATCTTCTCAGATCAATATCTTAGAGGCGGGGGCCCGAATCTGGTCAGACCCAAATGACTTGGGACTGAAAAATTAAAAATACATGAGGCTTGACTTTTCCACTAATGACTCAATACTTGACCTACATGTATATGACCTAAGACCTGTAGGCATCTTCACTATAGCTGGGAAAGAAAACTGCTATGGGATGAAATAAACTCGACTCTTGTGTTACAATAAAGTGATAGAACCATGCAGTCACGTCTTGGGTGCACAGCAGTCATTTAACTGACATTAACATTGAAAAAGACAAACTATTATTAAATATGTATTTATTGGAGCATTAACAATGTTTTGTAATAAGACGTTTGGCTTAATGTAAAACAAGGGACATATTCATATTTTGACGGTCTTGAACGCACCATAAACTTTAACTTAGAAGAACAGTAACAAAGGGTTGTATAGTGCAATATCCAGCTTCTATGCAAAGTTTAATATTAATGCACTCACCTGCACTGAAGTTTGCTAAAAATCCTTGTGTTAGAAAACCCATTCTCTGACACTAATGTTGCAGCGGTTAGTTCTAGTTCTGTTAGCTCTTAAACCTCAAGCCGTATGTTACAATGGCATTTTTTTTTTAAATAAACGAGTTTCCAAGACACTTTTTTTTTATCATCTTTATACCTAATTATAACTTAATCATAATTTATGCATCTGTATACCTAATTCTAAAGGCATGTTAAAATTTCAAGACTTTGTACTTCACTTGACTTTGGCTCACTGACTTGGAATGTAATGACTGATGCTTGATATTTGTGCTAAATACCTCAGACTTGCTTATTTTTGCAAACTGAGAAGTCGTTAGTACCTCTGCAGCATCCTCATGTATCTTCATGTGTCTTCTCCCAGGTGACCTACTTCCAGCTGATGGAATCTTGATACAAGGCAACGATCTGAAAATTGATGAAAGCTCTCTAACGGGAGAGTCAGATCACGTCCGAAAATCTGCAGACAAAGACCCCATGCTTCTTTCAGGTCAGGTCCTATTTAATTATTACACATCACTCATAAATTACAGTTATGGAATGTGTGATTGTGATTAGCTCTGACTGATTTACGATACATTCTGACAGTCTCACTATGCACAGCATTTAATATTGAATCTGCATCAAAATTTTGCAATAATTTGTGCTGTAAACAGTGACTCAGTAATGAGCATGTGCCTGTAATTATTGTTATGTTAATTACTATATACAGAATTAATGATATAATTATATAGTTTTATTCTGTTCTATATACAGTTTGTACCATGAAAATAAATAAGGCAAAAGGAATTAAAGCTGTGTGACACCATTAAAACGTCCCAATGTGCTCTTCATACAGTGCTTCATTAACCCACGCTGACAAGAAAAGGATAAAAAAATCCTTTTTTACATTAAAGAATAAACAAATGGATATTTTTTCACTTACCACAGCCAGTGAAAAAACTTTAGCTTGAAATGAACCCTGTATTTTATTACTCGCCAGTAGGGATATACTTTGTTTACCCAGTTGTTTACATGCATTTCCTACTGTCTGCAGGAAAATGCATTACTTCTTTCTCACTTCTATCCAAAATACTGCGTCATACTGTCGCATTGCCTCAGCATTAAACATCTCAATTAAATTAAATTCAATTTTATTTCTATAGCGCTTTTTACAACCAAGTTGTCACAAAGCAGCTTTACAGAGTCCGGGTCTGAACCCTTAGTGAGCAAGCCAAAGGCAACAGAGGCGAGGAAAACCTCCCTAAACTGGAGGAAGAAACCTCGGGAGGAACCAAGACTCAAAAGAGGAACCAATCCTCCTCTGGTCAACCCAGAGGGGAAGGAAAAGAGAGTTTCTATTGAGATAACTGCCAAAAGACGGCCTTCACGAATGAACATATCGATTGATCGATATCGATAGATTGGCCATCCATGGCTAACAAAGTTGGTACAGTTAAGAGTCAATAAGAGTAGCTGTGAGTCTCTAGTCCATAACAACAGGAACAGGAACAACAATCGCTGCCAGAGCTTTAAACAGCAGTTGCCCTTGAATGGGGGAGGAGCACGTGGGGAGTCAAAGCAGCTGAACCAGTCGAGGACATCTTGGCATGGGATGCCAGTGATTGCAGACCCGGGAAGGTGGTGGCCTGGGGTCCCAATGGTGATTGGTCGAGCTGGACAAATGTGCAGCAGTTCCCCTCAGAAAAACAAACAAAAAACAGAGAGTAGTTCAGTTAGTTCTGCTTAAATTCACATGGTAAGATTTATAACTGTAAGGAGTGCAAGTTGAGACTCCGGCATGACTCTCTGTAGCAGCCTAGCTAGAAAGGGCAGAGCCGAGGGGTATGATTGACATGAGAGCACCCCGAGACACCGGTGCACCTCTGCTCCACCGTCAACAAACTTGAGTGAATGAGAGGAGTGGCAGGGCGACAGCACCAGCATCCCAGTTTACTTGAATTATCTGTGCTCACCGCCTCCCAGCTCTACACCCTTCATCTAACAGGAAAAAATTAATTACAAAAAGCCTGACTAAACAAGTATGTTTTCAGCCTGGACTTAAAAACTGTCCCGAACGGTATTTGGAAGGGCATTCCAGAGCTGGGGAGCTTTATTTGAAAACGATCTTCCCCCTGGGGACGAGTAAATAGTCAGCACCTTGAGATCTGAGTGAGTGCAAAGGTTCATAGTAAGAAATAAGTTAATGGAGGTATTCAGGTGCAAGGCCGTTCAAGGCTTTATATGTCAATAGTAGAATTTTATAGTCAATACGAAATTTGATCGGAAGCCAGTGAAGTCTTAATAATATTGGGCTAATGGGGTCGATTTTCCTGGTTCTAGTGAGGACTCTAGCTGCCGCATTCTGGGCTAGTTGAAGCTTATTTAGGTTTTTGTTGGAACAACCTGAAAGGAGTCTAGAGGTAATAAATGCGTGGACTAATTTTTCTGTATCATGGAGAGAAAATGCACTTCTTAACTTAGCAATATTTCGTAGATGAAGGAAAGCTATTTTGGTAACAGTACTTATATGTGCATCAAATGAAAGATCGGAATCCATAGTGACACAGATATTTTTTACACTTGATGTTGTAGAAACTGAGGAACCGGCAAGATCAAGCATTAGACCTGACAGTTTGTTTCTAGCAGCTTTTGGACCTAGAAGAAGGACCTCTGTTTTATCTGCATTGAGCAAGAGAACGTTTTGTGACATCCAGTCTTTCATATCTTTAATGCAGTCCTCAATCTTATTTAATCTATGTTTATCATCAAGGTTGGCAGAGATATAAAGCTGTGTATCGTCTGCATAGCAGTGAAAGCTAATCCCATGTTTCCGGATAATCATTCCAAATGGCAGCATGTACAAAGTAAATAAAAGAAGTCCTAAAACAGAACCTTGCGGGACACCATATTTTACTTTGATGGTGCTGAGGATTCTCCATTAACTCTTACAAACTGATAGCGGTCAGTCAGGTAAAATCTAAACCAGGATAAGGCTGTTCCGATGACTCTGACCAGGTTTTCTAGTCTGTCTAATAGAATTGAATGGTCAATGGTGTTGAATGCCGCAGAAAGGTCAAGCAGAACCTACAAGGGAAAAATCCTTTGTCAGCGGACAGTGAAAGATCATTTACTATCTTTACTAAGGCTGTTTCTGTGCTGCGATGAGGCTGGAAGCCAGATTGGAATTTTTCATATAAATGGTTCTTATGTAGTAATGTACATAACTGTTGGGCCACAACTTTTTCTAAAACCTTAGATAGAAATGGTAAATTAGAAATAGGTTGATAATTTGAGAGCTCACATGGATCAAGATTCGTTTTTTTTTTTTTTACAGAGGCTTAATAACTGCTAGTTTAAAGGTTTTTGGTAGGTAACTGAACTAAACATGCCGCACTCCGTGCAGAGAAGGTGCTCACCAAACTCCATACTGAAACTTACTGTGTATCGGGCCGGTCTTCTCTCATCTGTGGGTTGAAGGCGTTGTAGACCAATGAAAAGTAAGTTTAATAATCATCAAAAAAGCCAAGGTAACTTACTAGTATTTAATAGTTAGCGACTAGAACAGAAAAACAAACATGGTGAAGCAATGCTGAAACGCTGAGCAGCACCTGCAGCAACATCTACTGTACATTCTGTGGAAGTGCTGGTTCTATTATTTACAGTATCTGTCAGAGTGTCTCTCATCGTCTTGCTACATTACTTACTTCTCAAAACGTCCTGAATTACAGGTACCCACGTGATGGAGGGCTCAGGTCGGATGGTGGTCACGGCTGTGGGGGTGAACTCTCAAACTGGGATTATCTTTACCCTGCTTGGCGCAGGCGGAGAGGAGGAGGAAAAGAAAGAGAAGAAAGGTACAGTATGTTGGAAATTCAATCACAGGCTGAGGCCCACGGCTCTGGTTCGTTTGTGTACCTGTACTTCCGTTCTGTGGGTTCATTGACAGCAAAAGTGTGGTGTAATTTTGTATTAATTATTTTTTACTCCTACCTCACTGAAATAAGCTGAGAAAAGTGTGTAAAGTGCAGATTCTAAACTATGCAAATAAACAGGTATTTGCGTGCTTATTTTTAAATCGTATGGCAAAATGATGATAATCGGCTTCAAAGGGTTAAATGTGTTTTTCCATTTGACGTATTTGATGTCCTGATGGGCGCATGGGATAATGCAATATAATTTACCCAAAATCACTCTTCAGTTGTCTAAAATTCTGTGTTCAGTTGATGTTACAAGTCACTGCTCTTAACACAGGTGCCACAGCCAAGATCTCAGAATTGCAATATATATAAAATTGAAATATGAAATTGAGTAGTAGGTGATATACTGGGTCATACTGCTTGAAATTCTTCAAGGAATTTTGTAGTAACCTTTTTTACCGATATGCCACAAATAAATGCAAAAAATAGTGCAACGTACAAACAGTGCAAACTCACTAAATGTTACCACCATGGTTGAGTCTGGGCTGTTTCGGTCACTTTTCAAGTCAGAATGAAGGCGCAGCAGTCCCTTGAACACCTCCCACTGTGGAGTCCATCACAGTCTGAGGTAACCTAGAATAGTTTGTTTATGTGGCAACAGCATGCCGAGGTGTACGAACTGTAGGTTTATCTGTATTCAACTGTTTGGAAAAGTTTGAACACCCCCCCACATGTTGTATGTTAATTCAGCAAATAAACAGGACTTGTGAATTAAAATGTGCAGATGTTACAACAAAATGTCATTTGACCAGGGGTGTGCAAACCTTTACATACAACTGTATTGTTCAGTTCTGATTTTATTGTTTTGTTCAGTAATATTATTTCAACATTGCTTGATCTTGATAGTAGTGTGTTACTTATAGCCTACTAATGTTTGCAGATCAATTGCATGGGCATTACTAGATATGCCTGAAAACACAGTTCATATAAAACTACAACTTCAAAGTAGAAGTGACTGATATATCAAAATGAAATAATCATAATTAGGAAAAAAGAGTTGGTTCAGATTGCCGTGTTAAAGCACTGACTTTAGCAGAAATGTGCTAAATCAAGAAAAAGACTGTTTTTTTTATATATTTCTATTTCTGTGAAGACATCTCCTGATATTTTAGTCTTTCAAGAGTAAAAAAAACGAAGTATCTGTCTAGTCCTATCATAAAGGTGAATTTACCAACATCAAAGCTGAACGAGACTTTTGTTTGCATTGCTTTTCAGTTCTAGCCAATATAAAGGTTTTAGCTGCTGAACATGTGAATTCATAACCATATTGTTAGGCCAGGGCATCTGGGGTTACAGCCCTGATTGTTTTATGAATAGCCCCAGATCTGAAAAATAACAATCACACATGAATGAGGTGAGCATCCTGTCGACAAACTATAGACCCATGGACAAACAATCCCACCCGTTGAGAAATTGAAACTACAGCCCTGTTGACGAATGAAAGCTATAGACCCAAACCAACCCCTCCCCCACCCATCAACAAACCAACCCCCCAACCCCTTCAACAAGTCGAAACTATAGCCCTGTCAACAAACCAAGTCCCCCAACCCTGTCAAAAAACCTAAACTATAGTCCTGTTGACAAACCAACATCCTCTCCCCCATAAACAAACCAACCCCCATCAACAAACCAACCCCCAATCAACAAACCAACCCCCCCATCAACAAACTGATATCCCTTCTTGCTGGAAGTCTCCCAGTGCTCCCATGCTTGTTACTGGATCTCTAGTTCACCCTAGTCAGGCGCGAGCCAGTGTCCCTTCTCTAGAGTCCTGCCACACTTTGGATACAACCCACTAGAAACTCATCCTGCTGTAATTTTATTATAAAGCCACTTATCATTTGTGTTTGTCCGCTGAGAGACCTCGGCCCTGCCGGGGCCTCACTGAGCAGATGTGTAGATACTTCTGCAGAGGAACTGCCTCATCATGACGAGCTGATTTCCACACTCGCGGCTGAAGTGCATTACGAAAATCTTGCAGCAAGAACTTAACGCACCCTGCCGTCTTTGAAAGGGGTCATAAGTTTAGACTTTGTCTATTCTAACGAACCGGCCGGTTCACAAGTCGGTCAGGGGTCTGAAGGTTAAAGAAGAAAAAGTGTATAGTTTTAAGTCAAATAAATGAATAAATATTCCTGTTTAAATGCCCCCAGCCACTGAACAAGCAGCCAGGCTGAAGATGTGATGTTAATTTGACCCTTCTCTTTGTTCAGCCCTGTCCTGATGTTTTAAAGATCACCGCCTGAGTTCTCTGAACCAGGACGCCTCCAGCTGATCAGCGTCTTCATTAATCATCAAGGTTTGAGTGTGAAAGAGCGACACGGCAGCGCTCCGTCACATTTTTATTCCCACTGAGGGCATACGACACATCACAGATATGACTTAGAGGGTGGGCTTTCAAAGATACAACATATACTGAGTGATGGGGGAGGGGGAGGACCACCCTACCCACCCAGAGAGAGAGAGGACAGTTATACTGAGTGATGGG
>JBBPCZ010057614.1:0-12554 GCA_037974445.1 Brycinus macrolepidotus | reverse complement strand
CACACACACACACACACACACACACACACACACACACACACACACACACACACACACACACACACACCCACACCCACCCACACACCCACCCACACACACACCCACACCCACACACACCCACACCCACACACACACACACACACACACCATATATATAGAATAAGCCATATCACAAGTGCAATATACACAATCTATACTCACACTGTCATTTCTGTATAATTTGTTTGTACCCTTTACACCCTTCAACAAGGCTCAGGCCCACAACAGGACCACCAGGTTTAGTTTGGGTGGTAAATGATACCTTCTGATTGGTCGTTCAGTGAATGTCCTTATCATTTTTGAAGGGGGCGAACAAATGATGTAGAGATACAGATGGATTACAGTCAAAATGCACCTACATGGTCAAAGGAGATGATAAAGTGGACAATGAGTGTAGATCCTAGGTAAGTGTTTGTAATGAAATGTGCAGTCAGTGTATAGCTACAGTCGAATGGCACATTTTGTTGAATAAGTACTTTTACAGAGAACATGTGTTTAAAAAAAAAAAAAAAAGGCATTTTATGAAAAATGTGCGCACAATTTCCGTGTATTTGCTGAGTGTAACATATTAAGAAAAAAATGTACCATAATCTATGTCCCCCACCCCCAAATAAGATAAATTCAGCAAATAAACAGTAACACAAATGAGCAGACATGTGTTCTCTGGATAGGATGTGTACTTATTATGTTTACTGAACAGGGGAATCCAAACTCGTGCATACCTATTTTTCCTGTGTTGACCCCATGGTTACTTGTCCACCAGTCCATGAAAGGAATGAACTCCAGCATAAGAACAGACCAGTGGAGGCCTGAAGCACAAGATTATGAGACCAGACTTCACCCTGATACAGGCAGGCAATAGTCAGTATATCAACACAGGCTGTCTACAGCAGGTCTGATGCCGCTTCGGCTCCTTGCAGAGTATGAGCCAGAGGCCAGCAGAGGCTAACACTGGGACTCTGCCACAGGTTCCATGTGACGTTTATCATGCTCGAGATAATACTCCTCCCCATCAAGGTCCTAAAGCAGCAGAGAGAGAGCAGAGAGTTAAGGTCGTTACACAAGGAACAAGATGCAAATACATGGTTTGAACATGCAAAATATTTGTGTGTTTCACACAAAAAACTACTTTTTTCTTCAGAATGCTGAAAAACAGTAGTGGGCACTAGTAGCACTCACAAAACAGTCATGAACCCCAGTGTGATCTAATGAGCAATCAGTAATAACTTTCAGAGTCTGAACGTGGGCCAAACGTTTAACCTTTTTTCTCATTTAACAAAATATTGGTGCATACTTGCTTTTAATGTTTGTCAAGAAGTTTGAACAATTGGTCGACCCATCTGTGAAAATTTGCAAAAATGAACAGAGGACAAATTCAATAGACCAGCTTTTTTGCCCAAAAACATCACATTCAGTGGGCAGGGACTCAACTGTGTTTGAATAAATTTGCCGATGTGTGTGGGGTGTGAAGGCCATTAGAGTCAGACATGCCAAACCTCCCACACACACAGCCTAGTCTAGGGATTAGAGCGGGTATTCTAGTGGATATTCTCCACTGAAAGTCTTTATTAATCCAAGATTAAGACGTGGAGGCGCAACAGTGCAAGACATTTCTTCATGAATCCAGAAACTTCACAATGAACAGGAGATACCTCACCAGGAAAAAGAGGTCGCAACACGTTAGGGTTTTCTGCTTGGGCGAAGGCTGCTTGTAGTCATACTCTTCCCTGCAGAGGATCAAACACAGCAGCTGTCAGAATCATTACCCAACAGTTACCAACACATTAGGGAAGCCACCGCCTAGAAAACATGCAATAGCACTATAGAGGGCGGTGCTAAGTAAAGTCTGTTTATTTGATGTTTTTTTAAAAACACCTTTAGAGGGCGCCAGTGAGTAGCATTTGTTTATTAGATATTAGTTAATAATGCCTTTAGAGGGCGGTGGTGAGTAATGTTTGTTTACGTCTTTAAACGGCAGCAATTAGTGAAGGTGTTCTTAAACAAAAACAAATGTAAGTGGGTGGCAGCGAGTGAAAAATAACTAATCAGTCACTTTACGCTCGTACTTTAGTGGCTGCATATAACAATATAGAGAATTAAATAGTCAATCTTTTTCATACATCAATGACTCATCAGCTAAAATTCCATCATTGTGATGGACCTAGATACAATTAATACAGAAATATCTCGTCGACTTCTTAATGCTGTTCAAAATGGACATATTACAGAAATATATTGAAATGTAATTATAATTTAGTATGAGAAGACTAGAGTGTTTGTGTGTTACTCACCCATCAGTGACCTCTATAGGTGAGTGATGTCTGAGACTGGAGTTCTTCTCAGCAGGTGAACAGCACGGACACAACATTCGCACTAACAGCATCAACGCTACCAACGCCGATGGTACAAGTATAAATGACAACAACACAGCCACATCTGAGAAAGACACACTCATCCCTGAGAGGGAGAGGGAGAGAGAGAGAGAGAGAGATAGACAGAGAGACAAAGAGAGAGAGAGAGAGATAGAGACAGAGAGAGAGAGAGAGAGACAGACAGAGACAGACAGAGAGAGAGAAAGAGAAAGAGAGAGAGAGAGAGAGAGAGAGAGAGAGACAGAGAGAGTGCAACAAAAGCAAACTTCAGTCACCAAACTCAAGGGGGGAAAAATCCTGTATGTTTACTTTTTCACTATTGCTTTACTATAGCCTCCAAGATGATGTCAAGGAGTGTGTCTCACTCTTGGGTGTGACAGTGAGGATGGTCTGGGAGGGCAGGCCGTGGACATCAGGGGGGTTGCGGACGGCGCAGGTGTATGTGCCATTATCGCTGAGCGAGGCATTGAAGAGCTGGATGGATGCGTCCCTCTGTGACGGACTGCCCACCCATTTTACACGGCCTTTGAACTGCCCATCTTCCGGGGGATATGCGACAGAGGAAAAGTGAAAAAACTGGGCAAAACACAGAGAGAAAGAGAGAGAATTACATGGCATGTATAACACTTTAATAAAACATATCAAAACCATACATTTTAAAACTTAAAGGGCCTACATCCCACATTTTTCTCCTACTTTATTTATATCCCCAAGATCCAGTTCTAACAATCATGTATTATGCATTAAAAACCATCATCATTTGTTTCTACATCACCATTTTCCTACTTTTCTTTATGCCTTAGAATTAAACAAGATGTTTCTGTTACTGTGCCTTTAAGACTGCTATACGTAAATAACTTCAGTTCTAATCGGCTGCCCTGACATCACAAAACAATAAATCAAAATGGAATGTTTTTACAGTTTCCATATACAGACTGTATGGCTTGGATACTGACCAGTACGTTTTGATGTTTACATTCGACATAATTCCTAACTGAAAAACTGACCCTCTAATAGCAAACTACACTATACATTTTGCGTCTTACGACTTAATATGTGCCTTAAAATAGACAGATGTGCAGACATAAAGAGAAAGTATAAGGCGCAGATGGACAGATGGAGGTCTGAAGCGAGGGAAACAGTTGAACCGTTCAGTAATTGCTCAGTGACATTTAATAATAGCTGAAGTGAATGCTTGTCAGGGGAGCAGGAGACAGACGGAGTGCCAGAGCTTTACGGCCGAGAGACTGCTTATCTGATGGACTACCTGCACACTAGGGACTGAGAGAGAGAGAGAGAGAGAGAGAGAGAGAGAGAGAGAGAGAGAGAGAGAGAAAGAGAGAGAGAGAGAGAGAGAGAGAGAGAGAGAATGTCCGCTGTGAATGGTCTGTCCATTGTCGATTATCTCTAACTCTGCAGTTCATCGCGTAAACACTAGAGCGAGCACAGCAGAATCACACTTAGGCTCTGAAAAGTTCATCTCAGAATTGACATTTAGCAGCTTTCACTGATGGGTTTTGTTTGACATTTATACTGAAGGCCCCTACACCCCAAACACACCACCAATTTGTCCACAGGGGGCACTATAGTTTGGAGCTAAACCTGACATCTTCAGACAAACAAAGCTAAGCCTGGGTAAATCTAGTCTAAGCGGACCTGACATAATTTTAAAGCAAGAGCCTATGCCTGGAGACACCCTACTAAAATTTTGGTGCTGCTAACAAGGCCTAGTCCACTGGTTTCCCTCTGAAACCCACAACTCAAGTTCCTCCACTTGACATGTCAGGAGCATAATTGATAATACAATTAAAACATATGGCTAGCTAGTGAAATCTGCTAACGTGGCACAACTGATTCTGAGGTCGGTCACTCTTGGTTAACAGGGAGGTGATTTCTGCAAGACAGAATACAGTATCTGTCTTAACACTGTATTCATTCAAATGTCGACTGCACTAAATATTGTCTTGTGTTGTTTTGTTGCCCGTGTTTTTCTTGCGCACACTCTCTCTCTGCTCTCTTTGCACTCTGCATTTGTCCTGTATTAACTGATGCAGTCTTGTCATGTTTCTGCTTTTGTTCTTGTGATGTACCATGGTCCTGAAGGAACAGTGTTTCTTTTCACTGTGTACTGTGTAAATGGCTGAAATGACAATAAACCTACTTGACTAACTATTGGTTTATGTCAAGAACTGTAGTTCTATTTTTCCTTAATTATTATGTTTGGAAGCAACAGAGATGAATTCTAGAATAATTCTAGAATGTTTCTCTCTGTAGTATCTAGGTAGATGCGGATGCAGCTAAGCGAGCTCTCCCATCGGTCAGGCCTTCAAGATTAACCACCAACATTGTTAGGAAGAGGAATCAGTCAATCACATTCTGATTTACAGTGGGTGGGACCAGTTTTGTGAGGACGAACATCTCTAATCCTTCTGAAGGTTGTAGATTCGTCAATGACTGTGAATGGGAGTGGCGGTCTAACTAGTGGGTGTGTGTCAGATGGTGAACAGCAGAAGCTATGTGTCAGGACTCTTTACTGAAGGAGTCTTTGCTGAAATGCTATACACAAGTTCACATAATTGTTCATATGTCTGTTACAAGCTTCACACACAACATGGAACCACGTTCACACACTTCAAATGTCCGTGTTTAATCTAGAATGTCCAAAAAATGTTCATGTGTAATGTTGTTAGCTTGGTGCTAACATGCTACTACAATCCCACAAGGGCACTGGCAGAAATGAGTATTACAGCAGAAGTGTTCTTGATATTTATGGTCTGAACTGAAGTCCAAGTGTAAAGTGTCCATTTGTCATACATGAACACACTACAGCACAGCACATAGTGTGAACAGCACCAAATTGTTCTCTGCATTTAACCCATTCACCAAGTGAAGCAGCGGGCAGCCAGCGACGCAGCGCCTGGGGAGCAGTGTGTGGGGACAGTACCTTGTTCAAGTGTACCTCAGTGGTGCCACTGGCAGTCCTGGGGTTTGAAACCACGACCTTTCCGATTGCAGGGGCAACTGATAGTTCTGATCGCTCTAAAAGTCACGCCTTGCCATTACATAATTGTGTGGGACCTCTAAACTTTTCTGGTCTGTATTGGACATTAAAGTAGAACAATCTTATATTAGTTCGTAACTATAAAGGTCTGTAGGCTACACTCCTCACACTTGTAGACAGGAAGGCTTTGCCAAAAATAAGACACTTCTTACTGTACGTATGTATCAACATTCCTGGTGTGTTTTATGTTTTAGAGCCAGTGTGGTTCTGTATCGCACATTTAAGAATTTAAGAAGCTCTGTAATTTTTCTATCTGAGAAGAAGTAGCTTGGGGTGAGTGAAGAGCAACAAATACTTTCTTCTATATTTTTTTTACGTAAATCTTTATCTCTTTACATTTCTATTTACACTCATCAGTACATAAAATCTTATCTATCCACATATGAGTAGTCAGTTTTAGGGGTCCTAGAGCAAATGTTCTTTTTTTGTTTATTTCCTTCTTTTATGACAGTGTTTTAACAGCTATACATTCTTTCAGTACACTTGTCTTCTCACAGGGTAAGGCTGTACTGAAACACCAGCCTTCAACCAGCGCTCGATTTTCCTCTCAGATCTCTTGTTATGCTGTTTACTTAATACAGCAGATCAGCTGTAATTCATGTATGGTTTTGACAGTATGAATACTGAGAAGCAAAAAAAAAAACTGCTCAAGGAACAAGGTAAAAAAAATGATAGATGAGGCATGGCCACACCCCTGGGCTTGAAGCCCGGTGTGTGTGTGACTGTGTATGTCCTTCCTACTACACTCTCAGCAGTTCTACAATAAGCTGCAATGTCCCAACGTCCCAAAGCTGCGATGATGTCAAGATGATGTCATGGAGGTAGCTGTGGAGTCTCAGGAAAAAAGCGTTCATCAAAATCGGGAAACAGAGTAAACTGTAACTGATCTGTCCACCTATATATATGTATTTTTTTTTATCTCCGCATAATTGGAGATGAACACATTAACAAAGTCCCTCAGAGTGGCCTATAAAGTTGTATATAAAGAGTCTGAATTGTTCACAGTGGTGGTGAATAGAATCAGACTCTATCTCTAAAAGCTCCTTTCTATTAAATGGCTATTCCAAGAAATGGTTTTGAATGCGCTGCCTGATGCCCGAGACATTTTACCATTTTCTGAGAAGCTTTTGGACCTAAAACTAAACCCATTCGTGGTGGAGGGATACGTGCAGGGCATTGTGAGGCAAAATAGCCCCCCAAAAATACAGATTTGCCACTATTTTACCTATCTATATTCCATATAAACACTCAGAAGACACGTGTAGCTTCATCGAGGGTCCACAGAAAAGAAAACTAAGAGGCTGACATTTCTGAGATGTCTGGTTTCATTAACCACCACAGCCGGTATGTTTTTTCTGCGAAACGACTTCATCTCAAACAATGTATTATGGGGAAAATTTGGAAAATCAGGAGAAAGCAGGCGTGGCATCAGCTGTTAACACCGCAAGCACTACAAATGCTGACAGGCAGCCTGAAAGTTTGATTAATATGTAGGCGACTATTTTACTGACATCAAAATGATCGGTAGGGTGGTAGTAGCCTCGTGGGTAAAACACTTGCCTGTGAACCCGATGACCACAGAGTCGCAAGTTAAACCCCCAATGTGTCCTTGAGCAAGACACTTAACCCTCAGTTGCTCCAGGGGGACTGTCCCTGTAACTAATGACTGTAAGTCGCTCTGGATAAGAGCATCAGCCAAATGCCCCCTTTACTTCAAATGGAAACACTTATTTTAACAGTGACTGAATCCCTTATGATGTCCAGTTCATTAGGTACAGATTCCACAAAACAGTGACTCACTTTCATCATAACTAGATAATAACTAGAATGCATTTCCACAAGAAAAACGTGCACTCCGGCGCTCACAGAAGTTTATTTCTGACGCTCATGGCTGAAAACAGGGGGCTAGGCGTATGAGTCAAAAAGCTCAGAGAGTCAGAGAAAAAACTCTGTTCAGCACAAAAATGGCTGGCTAGCATAACCTGTCAGATTACCACACTTTACCGTCCTTTGCTGACATTTTTCACCTGGAAATGTTAAGATACAGTCTTAAATCGGCTACCTGAGCTGGCTAGCAGCTTGCTAGCTAACTAGCAGTGCTAAAACAAGCCTTCATGGGCAGTGACATAGCTTTCTTTCCATAACTGACCTGTGCTTTAGTGTCTTAAAGGCTGTTTATGAGTCTGCCATCTCTGTAGCTTCCACAATCACACTAAGTTAAATAAATGTGATTTATTAAATGCCAATTAAATGAAAGATGAGTTTTTGAAGCCAGGCTTCAGAGACTAATATCCCATCACAAATCAGAGAAGTCTTTGATCAAGACTTAAAAAAAAAAAAAAACATGCAAAACAATGCTGTATGAGTCATTTTTGAATTTATTTGATTATTTTACACAATTCCAGAAGCAAGGTTTACTTCTAACCATTCCAGACCTAAAAGTTTAATAACTTGATCAGTTTCCAGTGCGTTCCTGATTTGAGTAGCTGGAGTTCAGTAGAGGAAGCTGTTACACTATGTACGTAAAGGTTAAAGCATTAGGATGCTGGAATTTGTGTGATTAAAGGGGCTTTACATGGGGGGGGGATTTCTTCAATGTTTTTACATCATCAGAGCCTGAACTCAACAACTAAGAGAAAAGAAGTGAATATTAATGTCACAATAAGAACGTCACACAAATGTAGTTCAGATTTGGAAACATCCGAAAATCAAATGGAATCTGCATATTCTACAATAGACACAAATCTGCATGCAATAAATACCTCCTCATAAAGTGATGTTACAGAGGGTACTGCTGACAGACAGAAAGACTAAAAAATGGACAGGCAGACAGACAGACAGGCAGAAAAAAAGAGCTGAATTTTCTTGTTGTGACAAGGAAACCCTTACTGAATAAACATGTTCTTGCTTAAGCTACAATTGATGGGGCTTAAAACGTGCATAAAAGATCAAGAAAGAGAAAGAACAATAGAGAGAGAGATTAATTTGTTCCACTAATACTGTTATGACATCATCGCTCCACTGAGAGCTAATTACGGAGAGTGACTGAGCGAGTGAGTGCGATGACTTCACACACACACACACACACACACACACACACACACACACACACACACACACACACACACACACACACACACACAGTCTCCAACTTCAGACACACAGTCAAATGCACCCACACACTTTTAAACTCATTGACCCTATTCCAGACACACACACACACGCGCGCACACACACACACACACTCTTTCTGGCTCAGTCTCGCATGTGTTCATACATTTACCACTCACGACACACACACTTCCCCGCACAAGAGATCATCCTCTATCTCTTTTAATATTTCACTAACTTTGCATTCTCTGTCTATTAATTTACATACAGCCCCCCTCTCGCTCTCTCTCTCACTGTCTCACCCTCTCTCGTGATTCCATTGAGTTCTGTCACTCACACCTCACAGTCTTCAGCCCTTCAATCAATAAAATCTAATGAATATTTAAAGTCGGAGCAGCTTTGTGCCAGCCGGCCACTTCGGCACAGCTTTGGATTTATGGTCTTGAACTCAGACGCAGGGCCGGTCTGAACCAAAACCACAGAGCTGATATGACAGAGGAAAAAAAAGGTGCTTTCGATATGAGTGAGAAGGAAAAGAAAACTGGCAGTGCAGCGAAACAAGTTTCCATAAGAGCGCCAGTCCGTTCCACGTCATTTTGATTCACCACTAACAACCAATAACATTATTTTCAAATCTTCTGAGATGGATTTAACTTTAGGATAGGAAGAATGCAGTGATACGGGTGTGCTGATGCAAACGTCTTGATATTTTTCTTTGCCGATACATAAACGTGTAAAAGAAGATCCACCTGGACTAGCATTACAGAGAATTCTTCAGGGTTACAAAACAGTAAATGTTGTTAATTTATTATTTTATTCACAAATGATAATGATCATTTATCATTATTTTATCATGTCACCTAAATGTTTACTTATAGTTATAAATTCTATATAATAAAAGTTCTAATGCTATGGTTATAATACATGGTTTTAATAGCATAATTTATAAGTTACATAAAGAACTCACAGCACAACTCAAGACTGCATATTCAAGACTATGGAGGTTTGCTAGTCACAATCCAAGCTAGCTCCTTGATCATTGTTGTTATGAATAAAACAAGGCATTGGCAATAATGATCCAGTATTTTTTCCATAATCATTGTCGATGACTACGTTGACAATTGCTGCGGACAACCCAGTCCAAAGTGAGAGCACGGCCAGTACTTTACGTTAGCATGTCATTCCATCACTGGGCTTTTCTCAGAAGAGCTGCGTCATTTCATGGCGAATCATATGGAGTCATCTCACTTTAGTGAATAATTCACACCAGATAAGTGGTCTGAAGAGAGATGGTTCTCTCAGGATGTGGTCTGGCCTGTCCCTTCTGTTCAGCCAAGAGCTCTCAACATGAGAACTTACAGTGTACCCTCACATACACACACACACACACTCTCTCACAACGTTATGCTCTCTCAGCAGATCCTCTGGACACAGCACAAAGCATTGCACTCGTATTCCTTTTCCTTTTCCAACTGATGATAAAAAGCTGATAAATGTGCTCCAGTAGGGCTAAGGCACAGCACTCTGGAGTTTCACTGAAGACATTAGGAAATTAGCTTCTCAGATGTCACTGTGGACTAGCTGCTATCAATGCAACAGGACTGCAACACTGTTGTAGACCATCCTCATGATACAGTGGGACTTAAGAAGATGAACTGGCTTAGGCAACCGGAAAGCATGGGTTCATAAATGTTGAAGTAATGCTTACTTCATCTTATGTTTGCTAACTGCAGGGCTTCAAAAATGATCCTTGTGAAGCCATTCGATCGACAAAAACGTTGGTTACAGAAAAACGTGTATGTGGATATGTATTGCCAATGCATTTTACTTTGAAAAAAAGAAAAAAAGCCAAATTAAGCTTAAATCTGGTCTAAAAAGAATATTCAATGGTGATTCACCACAACCAGCTGCAATTTCGAAAGATTAATCCACAGTGGGGAAACTGAACCTATAATGCTCTGTAATGGCTATATAGGTCACTTGAAGAGGTTATATGGCTTCTGGTGTTTAGTCTAAAAAGGCCATTATGATGTGGTACAATGTTCTGACAATCTACTGTGTCATTCTGAAATTCTCAGGATGCTACAGGGCGTTTAGGGTTTAGGGGATGATACAATTTCTATCCACTGGTTAACTGAAAACAAAACAACAATTAGTTGAAGTCTTAAGAGGATGATTTCAATGATGTCTTAGGCACTCACAGTATGGGCGGGGCCCCCGCTCCGCGGCCTGTAGGACCAGTCGACGGAGAGAGAGGAGGAGGGGCGACTGGAGGAGGAGAAAGAGCAGGCCAGAGTGACCGTCTCTCCACGCACCGCTTTAATATCCTCAGGAGCACTCACTTCTATACAACACACGGGACGTGAAAGCAGCACTGTTGAGACAATGAGAAAGAGAGAGAGTGACAATAGAGAAAGAATACAGACAAGAGATGAGCAGAATATTATTCATCCTTTGAAGTACTGCAACACTTGAAGAAAAGTAAAGGAAAGTGGCCACTTATAGTCACGCGTGAACACAACACACCACAGCACAGTGTGAACAATGTGAAATTCTTTCTCTGCATTTAACCCATTCACCAAGTGAAGCAGGGGCTGCCACCAATGAGGGGTGCCTGGGGAGCAGTGTGTGGGGACAGTACCTTGCTCAAGGGTACCTCAGTGATGACACTAGCAGTCCTGGGATTCAAACCCACAACCTTCTGATTGCAGGGCCAACTCCCTAACCACCAGGCCACCAGCTGCCCCATAGGCAAATATAATTACAGAATTACATTGTTTTGTTACTAGAGGTGGCACTAATCCAAAACTAGGTATCAGTATTATGTCGACAACAGCAGAAATGTTACAAGTGGAAACACTGTTTTATTGGTTTATGTATTTTTGATAGCTATAGACTGTAGAAGAAAGCTTATATAATATTGCTAGGAAGCCTAATATCTATGGTCAAATCATCATTACAGCTGAGAGAATCATTATCTAGCTAGATGAAACATCATCCATCATCTAGCTAGATAAAAGGTTTTAATAATGTGCCGCAACCATTTTGTGCTGAATTAAGGTCAAGTAGCTGTTTTCTTTACAATTTTGAGGTTAAAGTTATCCTAATGCCACAAATGACTTTATGAGCCTATTGCTCGGGCACAAATAAGGATGGATTGACATCACAGGGATTCCCAGTGGTTGCATGATTAATCTGTGTGATGCTGGGCACTTTAGAAAACACTGATGAGTTTTCTAAAGTTTTCTACATTTCTTTCATGCAAATGATATAAAATTACTTGAACAATTGTTCCCAAAGTCAATCTTAAAACAATTTTAAATTTTACATTTTACCGCAGTTCTAAATATATCCAGTAGTAGGCAGTGTGCTGTTACAGTCTCTGTTCGTGCCATATTTTGCTTTAGAAGCTGTGATTAAAACCTCTAATTCAAACAGTTTCTGTGAGCCATTCACTCAGTAAACGTGTAAGATCACCAAATTTGGTTCATTTTTATTTATTTCTATCAGGACTGTAGTTAGCAAAGAAAGCAATCGGCATTCCCTTCCTCACCATTTCCAGAGTTACCACAAAAATATGGTTTGAGCTGCCAGTTTTAGCACTGCCATCACCAGAGGCTACACTGTATGGACAGAAGTATTGGGATGCCTGACATTAACAGGGACTTTAATGCCATTGCATTCAAATACATAGACTTTAATATTGGGTTTGCAGCAATATTAACATTGCAGCTATAAGTCCACATATAGTTTATATAGTTTACATATACATATGTATATATTTTACTATACAGATGTCCATATTTTATATTTCTCGATTGTATAGTGTACATTTTTATACTGCACTGTTGGTATAGTATTTTATTCTATTCTATTGTTTTTTAATCTTTGATGATCTTTGTACTGTCCACTTTCTGCCGTGACAAAGCAAATTTCCCACTTGTGGGACTAATAAAGGATTATCTTATCTT
>JBBPCZ010057593.1:0-12556 GCA_037974445.1 Brycinus macrolepidotus | reverse complement strand
CCCCTTCTCCCTTCTCCTTCTGCTTAGTGGAAAACAGATATTTTCCTTGCTTTTGTAATGCCAATAGTAGCGGCATATCAGTACACAAGCTAAACTCCTCGTGGTTGTGATGTCAAATATTTTTGCTTGTAAAACAGGCAGCCAATCTGAACAAAGGACATTTCCATAACTCTTAGGACTCTGGGGGGCAAGGGTTTGTTTAACAGGCGGAGGCTGGAAAAATGAATAAAACCAAATATTCTACGTTTATTTTCAGGAAAGAAAGCACTGAAATACAAATACAAACAGGCTCTTTAAGCTTCTGTGTCACGCTCTTGTCCCTCACCCTCTGTGTTATTAAGACTCAGAATGAACTTTAATGCTTGGACACCGGAGTAATTAATAGTTTTCCCCATCGCGCCCCGCTTGTTCAATAGCCATCCGCCTGAGCCAGGGAAGGCCTTGCCCGGAGAAGCCCGTGGAGGATACTACAGCGTTTTTCCAGAGTGTATAAAGCATTCAGAGTCTATAAAGCAGAGATTAATCAGAATAGGGGATAATGTCCTTCACCCTGTTTGCTTTATTGATTAAGATAGAGGCTTCAGTACTCCCCATAATTCATTACCCTCCCAGCTTTGAGAGCACTGTCAACAATAGCTCTAACTGAGCTGTTCAACTAAGAGGGATCTGGTCAATCTGGTGGAGATGCCCCACTTGGAAAGAGGCTACAAGGTGAGCGGACATTCATTTTTGGTGGCCATTAGGGCTGCTGGTGTCCAGTGTGGTATCTTGATGTCCCCGCTCAAACACGTTTAGCTCCACCTAGGGCCTAAAAGCAACAGTTATTATGATCTGGCTTTTTAAAGTACCCTTAGATGATGCAGATGTTCCCAGGAATAATAGATGCTTAATGTAAAATGACTAGGGCTGATCAAATTAAAGTACACAATAAAATTAATATGAATTTAATCTAAAATTAAAATCAGATAAAAGGATAAGGTAAAATACCACAGTCTCACCATTTTATGGCATTTACATTTAGAAGCTAAAGGCATTCTAAAATGAGAATATAAATATTCTGTCAAAATGAAGCCCAAAAAGTGTCGTTTTTCACTTTTGGATATAATATAAAATATTATGCCTTTTGTGCAAAGGTCATGATGAAAAGACCAAAATTCCATGGAACAAAAATCTTTTTCTAAAATTAAAATCTCTACACTGACTTTTAAAAAGTTAAGAATATCTCTACCATTTGTATGGTTTTGGACCGACAGCTACGATATACTCTACACCGGAATTATCCTTTAACATTACTTTTGAGCAATTTCCTTTAATTTGTTTTCAGGGAATGTAAAATTTCTGTAAAAATCATTTCAATATTTCAGTTCTAACAAGAAATTGGAGAATCCAGCGTTCAATGATTTCAGGGTCACTGTCTTTTTTACGGCCCTGGTTGTCATTGTGTTGACTTTGGGGAATCGCAGAATCACAAAACAACATAACAAAACACGCTCACAATAACACACAGTTAATTATGTAAAGTGGTAATGTGTTAAATTTGCTCAATTTTAAATATAAACAATTGTGATAATTAGCTCACTACAAGAAAAAGGTTTTCATTCATTTGGTAGCCATTGTGTTTACAAGAAACGTGGCCTGCAGTGCCAATGTACCGGCACTAGGACGTCCACTGCATGGGCCAAATCATTAAACAGGTCATCTTTTACATTTTTGCCCAGTTTTTTTGCTTCAGTTTTGTCATGTTTGAGACCATGTGACCAACCATTAGCAAGAACTCCCTCATTCACACAGTGCTACCAAGCTGGAAAGGTGAAGACTCTTCTGATTCATGCACACACCATTACAATGCTACTGGATTGAATATGCTTGGAAGAGAACACTAACTGCTAATTCTGTTGTATCAGCTGACAGAGGCAAGCGTTGGTTAAGATCATCCAACCCACTCAGAGAGAGCATGGATGGTCGTGCTCTCTTGGATGTCTGGCCTCAGATGGCTGTGGCATTGTGGGGGGGAACAAACTCAAGACCTCCAGATGATAAGGCTGAAAGTGCAGGTCTGAAGATGCTGATACAGAATGCAAGTGACAGCAGTACATCTGTTCTGGACATGTAAGGGTTAAACTGCAGCGCCTGCCATGTATCAAGCCACTACATATGTGGCCATTAGCTGCTCTGGCTCCAAACATGGGCCATGCTGGCTGCATGTGTGGCCCAATCTGCAGAGTTTCAGATGGAGTGCTGGTCGCTATCAATCACACGATGAAGTGTGGCGTGCTCTCCGTAGCTCTGAGAGTCTCCTGCTGCCGAGCTGTTTCGCTCCAGCTAATTAAGCTGCTTCAGCATCCACACCACCCCACACTCCGATCTATCTGAGCGTCCACAGGACAGAAGTAGGGAATGATGCTCTCAGATCTCGGCACCAAAAATGCACCCATACTACGGTGCTCTAGATATCGGCCTCTAATTATAGAACACCAGAGATCTTGGAATGCCTGATGTGGTCCACAAGTTACAGCACGCCGCCATGCTTGTGTCTGGGACGCCACCATGCCTGCAGAATCTGCTCGAATCTTAGCTATCGAACTTTTTTCAAAATTCCAGTTTTGTCAAAATTCTGAAATGTTTCAGTGAATATTTTCAAAAACTACGGAAATTCAGCCTAGCCTATATACCCTTTAAATAATCCATGTCCTAATCCATTTTTCGTCTTTATTTTTTTCGCACTCCATTTATGACATCTGTGTAATTTTATGCCCCCGAAGCAGTCATAATTCATTTCTTTTGAATAATTCATGGTCATTTCCCAACCTTCATCCCTTGGAATGCCATTTTAGTTCATGTGCCTTCAAGACATATAAGATATATGTATGATATATATGAGCTCGGTTCTGACTGGCCACTCTTTACCATTCCTCATTCTAATAGCAGTACGGGCAATCCTTATAAGGGCGAGGCTTCAGTGCTATGAGCTGAATACGTGAACAATATGTAAATGGAATTTTTGGGACATTATGAACATGCTTTTACATATCACAGTCTTTTAGTTTAAATATTATGACATATTTAGGATTTTTTTGTTTTATATGACAAGGGCTCTTTAAAAAATGTGGGTGCCATACACATAATGAGAATTCAGTTACATTTATATAGAGAATGTCTGTCTAGTGAATACTGTATATAAAACAATAATTATTCATATGGGAAATGAGCCCACATATTTTTGTGCAGGCCCATCTAACAGCGTCCAGCCCGGGGCTCTGTGGTCATCCTAATACAGCCTTGGCCCAGCTGCACTCTATGGAGGCCAAATGGCCTTCAGCAGCCCATATAACCCTGCAGAGCGATGGCTATTACACACCTCTGCAAGGTGATGATTATTATTTTACTTGTCGGGTGAAAGAGAGAGAGAGAGAGAGAGAAAGAGAGAGAAAGAAAGAGAGAGAGAGAGAGAGAGAGAGAGAGAGAGAGACAGAGAGACAGAGTGTCATAATGAAGCCACGCTGTGAGCGTGTGTGCTTAACACAATTAGGCGTACAAGTGAGGATAGCAAAGTCTGATGATGTCAGGTCATGACCAATCAGGTGTGTGTGTGTGTGTGTGTGTGTGTGTGTGTGTGTGTGTGTTACTTTCCCTCAGTCTATACAGTCCTTGTACAAAAAACAGGGCTACAAAAACAGTCCTTTCAGAATTCTCTGTTTTTGTCATGTCACAAAAACCAACATGTATTTCAGCTCTGGACTGCTTTCTGAATGACAGGGCACAGTGTTGCTTTTGTTTCTGGGGGGTGTAAAGTGTCCTTTAATAACAACAATATAAGGGCAAATTTATTACAATATATGAGCAAATATGTGTCATTAATATATAATAATTCTTTTCGAAATAGTAACTTGACAGGAGAAAAAATAAAAACATTCTTATAATGGAAGTTAATAGAAATCTATTTTTTCCAAGCAATTCGGGAGCACTTCTGTTGGACTGCTCTTCCTGGATTTTTTACAGAATGTGAAGGGCAGCCAGTACTTTCAGATTATAATAGAAAGTAAGTTTTTACATAAAAATAAGGAGGAGGAATGTCTTCCTAACCCAGAAAGGTCCGAGGTGTTACGCTATCTGGACAATCTGACGACTGTGGCATTGCTAGGAATCAAACTCACACCCGCCCAATGATAAACTGTTCTCTGAATGAGGTGCAATACAGAACAGCCAATCAAAGCAGAGGTCATTTACATATATCAATCCTAAAGAGCAACAAAATCAGCCTGCTTAATTGAAATTAGCTTGAAAACGTCTTTCTGGAAATAAAAGCCAAGGGCACACAGTTGCTTTGGTACAGTTCATAAGGATGGACGGGTCAGTTTGAAACTAAACCACCCCCCTTTATGACCCTGTCCAGTAGGAAACTGGTCATCAGGGCTTCAGGCCCAATGGGGCAGGGCTCAGCAGCGCAAAACTGGTCCAACTGACTGATCCAATGGGGTCGACCTGCTCGAGACTTGGCAGTACACACTGCATCACGGCTGCCACCTCGTCTAGCAGGGGTTACTGTAAAAGGCCCCTGAGGGATCTGAGGCTGGCTGACCTGCCGGTGACCTTTGGCGGCCGCAGGTGGACGAGTCCGAGCCAAGCCAGTCAGGCTGCCATGTAAAGAGATGGATGTTGGAGCTGGCCGATAATGATCAATCAGTGATGCGCGTGGTCCAGGGAGTGTGTGCAGGCTGAGGGGAAAAGGGAATGAAGCTAAAACAAAAATGCTGCAAAAACAGCCAGTTCGGAATGAATTATTTTTGCGATGTCACAAAGCCAAGGCATTTACATATATCCACCTCTCCCTCATTTTTTTTAGTTCAGCCCCGCCCATTCATTACAGGAAGTTGTGTTTCAGCTCTGGCCTGCTTTCTGAATACGGCATAGTACAGAGCAGCCAATCAGAGCTGAGACTGTTTGCATATCTCAGTCTTAAAGGCACAGTAACAGCCTGTGTAATTCTAGGAGAGGCTGGAGAATGGTTATGTAAAATGAATTATGATGAGCATTATGTTCTTGATGTAAAAAATCCACACAAACGTGCAGTGTTGGGCTTGAACTCGTACTACCCCGACTGTGGGCTTTTCTACTCGAATGCAGGCTCTATAGAGATGCACAGAGGACTACGGTTTTTCTTCACAGGGTTTCTCACCATCAACCTCTCCAATAAGACTGAAAAAACCCAGAAGTCTCAGAGGAAACGTTTAAAGTGCTGAATCTTTAAACTCCCAGCAGGTAGCTGGACCGGCGAAGCGTGGGTTTCTAATACCACATGATGAGAAACGCGGCACGAGCCTGCTTGCAAATCACTGAGGGATTACACCAGGCACGTGGACATGCTAGAGGGGGTCTACCTCAGCTTAGAAACCGTCACAGCCTATTACGATTACTGTACCATCACGGCCCACTCAAACTGCCATGAGTTCTAATAAACTTCCTCACTGAAACCCCTGCATGAACTCACAACATGATTCCAGAAGCTGCAATGCTGCCTTACACTCATTTTGAACTTCATCTCCACCACGCTCTACATTTACCATCCTGTACGAGTCCACCATGTTCTAAATCTGTAGGGGTTCTGCATCTACTATCTTCTGTTGGTCCACTATGATCTCCATCTCCACACTGTATGTGCTCACCCATGTTCTATTTCTAAAATCCTGTACAAACCCACCATGCTCCATATAGGCAGTTCTGTAGATTTACTACAGATAGATCTACTATCTTCCGTAGATTTACTATCTTCTGTAGATCTACAATCTTCCATAGGACCACTTTATTCTACACCTCCATCCTGTATGTGGTCTACCATGTTCTATATCCGCAGTTCTGTAGTGGTTTCATCACATCCTACTTCTACTATCTTCTGTAGGTTCACTTTGTTCTCCTCTACATCTCTTCTACAGGATGTATGTGTTTCACCAGGTTTTATGTCTAAAATTCTCTATGACTTTCACCAAGATCTAGATCTACCATGCTGTACGAGCCCGCCATGTTCCATATATGCAGCTCTGTAGATTTATTATCTTCTACATCTCCATCTTGTAAGTGTTCAACCATATTCTATATCTGCAGGTCTGTAGAGGTTCGACCAAGATCTAGATCTACTATCCTGTACATATATCTACCACTGTGTATGCATCCACCATGTTCTATATCTACCATACTGTACATGTTCTCACCCTGTTCTATATCTAAATCCTGTCTGAGGTCCTCTAGGATCTATATCTATCATTCGGTACGAGTTCCATCATGTTCTACATCTGCCACTGAGTCTGAGTTCACCATGTTCCATACCCCATGTGTTCTACCACGCTCTATATCTCCTATCCTGTACAAGTCCACCATGTTCTTTATCTGCAGTTCTGTAGATCTACTATCTGGTGTAAGTCTACTATGGTCTACGTATGAGTCGACCATATTCTATACCCCACTAATTAGAAACTCTTTTGCTATGTTCTTTATCTACCATCCTGTAAAGGTTCTACCATGTTCTACATGTTAAACATCTACTACTAAGAGTTATTGTTTTTCACAGAATTCAGTAACTGCCCATTGGCTTTGTTTTTTTTTTATAAGTAAATGTCTGTGGTTTTTCATGCTCCTCTAAGCACATCAAAAATACACTACATGGACAAAAGAATTGGGACGTGTGACCATTACACCAACAGGAACTTTGATGACATCGCATTCAAATATATAGACTTTAATCTGAAGGTCTTTCCTTCCAGCTACTGTCAGACTTTACAACCAACACCTTGCAGTTGACCACACACACACAAACACACACACACATCCAAACACCATGGAAGTTTCTCTTGTGTGCAATATTTCTCTTATGTGCAATATTTCTGGTGCAACATGTGCAGTTTTTGGGGTGAAATATTACCGGGTGAAATGTGCAATTTGTCTTGGTGCACTATTACTGTTTTTGTCAATGCCTGCTGCTACCAAACAACTGAGGACACTCCAATGTGCTCCTGTATATATATTCATGGTGTTCATACATATATATATCTCCACTATGTACATATATACATACATATATTCAGTGTAGACATACATACATATAATTATAGGTTTATATATACATATACATTTTTTGGATGCATGAATGTCCATATTTATATTTTTGTATTATTTGTATAGTGTACTTTTTATACTATACTGCTGTGTTGTATAGCTTTTATTCTGTTGTTTTTGCTGCTCTTACCTTTGTTCTGTACACTTTCTGCAGTAACAATGCAAATTTCCCACTTGTGGGACTAATAATGGTTTATCTTATCTTATCTTAATATGGAGTTGGTCTCCCTTTGCAGCAAGAACAGCTTCCACTCCTCTTGAAAGGCTTTCCACAAGATTTTGGAGTGTTTCGGTGGGAATTTGTGCCCATTCATTCTGTTGAAGATTTATGAGGTCAGGCACTCATGTTGGACGAGAAGGCCTGGCTCGCAATCTCCGTTCCAGTTCATCCCAAAGGTGTTGGATGGGGTTGAGGTCAGGGCTATGTGCGGGCCGGTCAAGTTTTTCCACACTGAACTCATCCAGCCATGTCTTTATGGAGCTTGCTTTGTGCACTGGGGCACAGTCATGCTGCACGGCGTTGTCCAAAATGTTTTGGTATGCTGAAGCGTTAAGACTTCCCTTTACTAGAAGTAAGGGGCCTAGCCCAAACCTTGAAAAACAGGTGTGTCCCAATATTTTTGTCCATATAGTGTATTTTCTGTGATCATCAACAATACACTACAGATTTGACAAATGGAGATTAAGTTAAGGAAGGTTGAAATATTCCATTAATGCTGCCCAATGCATACCAGCAATACGCACACACACACACACTCTGCACACAGACCCAGTCATTCATCCACACCTGCTCCCACAAACACATCGTGGAACCGAGTATGACACCAGCATTTGGGGCCTGTTTGAGTGAGTCTGAGCCTCGGCAGCCGCAGCTCCATTCTGAAAGCAGCTCAAGCTCTGCTCAGGCCCCCAGCTGTCTGAGCTCAAGCCTGGACTTAAATTCACAACATCTGGCCTCTATAGCCCATTGATCCTGTTTTCATCTGAAAGCTCTTGTGCATGTGCTGCAGGCTTTCTCTCTCTCTCTCTCTCTCTATTTTTCCTCTGCACTGCATCTGCACATCTCTCTTTTAAGCAAGCGATGAGTGTGTGATGGTTTGCACAATGCTAAACGGTGGGGTATCGGCTTTCATCAAAGTGATATATCAGTGTGCTAATGCTAATGCTATCCACAACATATTAAATCAATTATACACTCTGTGTAATTTAGGTGGCACTAATTTATGGAGTGTGATCTTACACTAAAGTGATACCTCACCAAAAAAAAGCTAACATGCCAATGAGAGTCCTATCCATAATATATAAGATTCATTACACACTCGTAATTTAGACTGCATAATTAATCTTATATGTAATTTTATAATTATGTAATTAATCTCATATACAACATCCAATGTTAATCGGTGGGGTATAAGCCTATATTAAGGCGATACCTCACTGAAAATTGCTAATATGCTAATGCTAATGCCATCCATAATATACAAGATTAATTATACACTTGGCATGATTTAGGCAAGCAGGGCATGGTTCTAATCAGTGGGGTGTCCGGCCTCTGCAGCCTAAAAAAAAGCTCACCAAAAATGCAAATTTGTTAATGTTAATGTGTCACATTCATTAAAAAACAGTATTATGTGCATTAGGCACATGATGATTTAGACACGAGAAAATTGGCGGGGCTTCATTAACGTGATACATCAACTAAAAATGCTAATGTGCTAATGCTAATGCTTAAGGTAATTAAACTCAATGTTATCTGAGTCAAGCGTGTGGTAATTTAGGCTTGCGCAGTGCTAACTGCGAAGTGTGTGCTTCCATTGAGGCACTACATTACCAAAGGCCAAAGTGCTAATGTTAATGCTAAGGTTCATTAAGGACTGGACACGGCAAGTGCATGATGTTTGAGGTGAACGCTTTATATGCTAAGTGGAGTATAAGACACTATTAAAGCAATAGATCACTTAGCAAAATGCTAATGTGCTAATGCTATGGCTAAGAATGAAAAAACTGACGTGATCTGAAGCAAACATGGGAAGACAGTGTGCAGTGCTAATTAGTAGGGCATAAGCTTCCATTACTTCTTAGCTATGTTAGCTCCAGAGCTACATGTCTGTATAAGGAGTCAGTTGGGGTGAGCACAGCGTGCTCTGTCATTTATAATCAGATTAAATCACAGTCAGGATGATAGGATGCGCGCATAAACAAAACAAAAAATGATGCAATAAACTAAGAGAAATGCCGCTGCCTGGCCTCTCCAGAAGTTTTCTACTCAACACTCCAATCTGCTTATTAAAAAGCCCTCCTAATGTCGCTCCATTTAGGAAGCTTTTTGGCCAGTCGTGATGCAGGTTTAGTCTGTTCCCAGCGCAAGCCTGACCCGGGACAGTGAGTAAAAAAAGACCGGCAGATTAGCGATAATCTGAGCTCCAGATGAGAGCATGAAAGGAAAAGGGCCTTGCATCACCATTAAACACACACTCCCGACGGCCTCACCTAACCTTCCTAAAAAATGATTCGCCAAAATTAAAGTGCCACTAATCGCATCAGCTAGTATCATTGTGTGTGTTTGTGTGTGTGTGTGTGTATGTGTGTGTGTATGTGTGTGTCTGAGAGAGAGAGAGAGAGAAAGAAGGGGAGAGAAAAAGAGACAGAGAGAGAAAGAGAGGGAGAGAGAAAGTGAGGGAAAGAGAGAGAGAGGGATGGTGAGAAAGAGAGTGGAAAAGGAAAGAGAGAAAGAGAGAGAATGAGAAAGAAAGGGGGAAAGAAAGAGAGAGAGAGCCTTTATACCTCATTCAGAAAGCATTCCAACCTAAGTGTGAACGGACAAGGCTAAACTACGGCAGGCTGGATATGACTTGTAAACATATTGGTTTTTGTGACATCACAAAAATTATGAATTCAGAACGGTTCTGTCAAAGTGAACTGTATGAAATCTGTTTTTTAAAACTATAACAGTGTTTACAAACTACATACAAATCAATCATTTCAAATTTGTTTTTCCATGGCATGGACCCTTTAATGTGTCTTCCAGACAAAACATAGAGAATGTCTTTCTCAAACTACTGTCTGTATTTTTCCGTATAAATCAAAATGGAGTACAATTAATATAATTAAACATATATTATTATATATTATACTTCAAATATAACTAAGTCTGAAAATAATAAGACTATTTTTAACATTTATTTATAAATAAATTTAATCATTAAATCATATGCCCAGTACTGTGCAAAACTCTTGAGCCACTCCTAATTTCTTTATATTTTGCTTTGAATCACCTTGTGGGTGGAAACATGCCTGTCTTCTTATCTTTGGTATGTCGAGTAAATTTAAAAAATGCGAACAAATGTTTTACTGTGACCGGCCGCAAAGTGCCTATAGACACAAGGTGCCTAGATAAAGGTGTTCCATCCATTTAGCATTCAACACCATCAGTATACTAATCACCGTTTCTTCACTGGTCAAACACCAGATCCTCCCGGGTTCACTCACCAAACTTGGAAGCACTGGTTCTACATGGCACTGGACTGTGTCCAACCTAGAGGGTCGCAGTTACTGTGTCATGGAGAGGATCTATGTCTGGCCCTCTAAGACTTACCGCTGGTGTTCCCCAGGGCTCAGTGCTTGGCCTCCTTCTCTTTTCCTTATACACTCACTCTCTTGGTGATATTATATCTTCAAAGGGGTTTCTCCTACCACTGCTATGCTGACAACATTCATCTCATCCTCTCCTTTCCTCTCTGTGAGTCTCAGATCTCAGCCCAGATCTCTGTATGTCTGAATGACATTTCCTCCTGGATGACAGTGCATCACCTGAAGGCGAAATCCCAGCAAAACAGAGCTCCTGTATATGCCGGAGGATGCATCCCTGACCTGGTCATCACTTCAGGAAATGCTGTCATCACTCCCACATCAAAAGCATACAAAATCTAGGTGTTCTCTGATGAAGAGCTCTCATTGTCATCTCACATTAACAATCTCTCCCTAACTTGTAGCTACCCTCTCTATAACATAAGGAGAATTTAAACCCTTTCCTCACCACTCATATACTCGTCCAGTCACTTGTCATCTCAAGACTGGTCTACTGTAACTCACTCCTCATTGCCCTTCCTCTGAAGACCACCAGGCCTCTACAGACGATTTAGAATGCAGCAGCACATCTGGTCTTCAATACACCAAAATTCTCACACACCACTTCACTACTGCAAACCCTTCACTGGGTTCCTGTGGCTGCTCGAAATAGATTTAAAATTCTACTGCTTACCTACAAAGCCAAAAATGGCCCAGCTCCGTCTTACCTGTCAGCAAACTTCCCCCCGACTGTCAGAACTGCTGGGACCCTCACTTCAAACAGCGACTGAAGACGCACCTCCTCACTGAGCACTTAGAAGAACAACTACTTGTTCATGTCAGAAACCAGCTCACAAAAAAACTTCACAAATAACTTTAAAAAAAAAAAACTTCTGTGCATGTGTGATCTGAAAGAGCCCTGGTGGATTACTAACTCCAGCTCTTAATTTTACGTCTACGCCTACTAGTATGAGGGATGCGTTTTCTTTTGGACTACAAATCACTCTTGTACGTCGCTCTGGATAAGTGTCTGCCAAGTGCTGTAAATGAAAATGTAAATGTAGGTTATATGGTTTTGTTAGGCTTGAATGATTCATAAGTAGCTCACTTTGAGGCTTAACAAACAAAAAACATTCCTTTGAAACTGGACTGAAAATTAGAGCGTTTAAAAAGTCCTTCGGGAAGGGCGGAGAACTATTCCTCAAGACTACATAAAAAATAAAAGAAAGTCTGACTCTTTGGAAGCAACGTACTAAGAAATGAGGGGTGGCTTAAGACTTTCGCACAGTACTATATATATTTTGTGGCACTCCCAGGTACCCTGGGCACGAACACAAACACACAGACAAGTGGAATAAGATGCAAGAAAGTGTTTATTTACAGTACAGTGTCCAGTTTTTCTTGTGAGAATGGGGAATGTGCAAGAGGACAGTGGTAGAGGAGGGAATGCAGTTAGGTTAGGTGCTCTTGAGGAGGGTAGATCCAGTCCCGGGGTACCGACTCTTCACACAGTTCGCGGGTGGTCCTCGGAGCTGGAGTCTCCAGTGGGAGAGAAGAGAGGGTTGCCAATACTGTTTCCTGAGCTTGTGTTGGTGATGACATCAACCTCCTGCGCTCTGGGGCGGCTCCCTTATATACGCGCCCTGCTTCTCATTGATGGTGATCTTCTAATCACCATCAGCTGGTTCCCATTCTGCTGCGCACAGGGGCTCTCCAAGGTGCTGAGGCGGTCCGCCGGAGGAGAGTGGGCGCTGTTCAATCAGCACCTCTGCTGTGGCTGAGGGAGGAGCACCTGCTGCATGACGCCACGGGATTGGGAGCCCGTCATCACTAATGTGTGTGTGTGTGTGTATATACATATATATAAAATATTATATATATA
>JBBPCZ010057543.1:0-12559 GCA_037974445.1 Brycinus macrolepidotus | reverse complement strand
CTTTTTTCTCTGCTTTTTTTGTGTTGATCCAATGCACATAAAGGAAATAAACATGTGTATACCAAAACATTTGTAATTGCAACAGTCTTCTGGGAGAAATGGTGCTTTTTCTGGAAAAATTCCAGGGGTGCCGATAATTTTGGCCATGACTGTATATAATCTATAATGCAGTTTACATGTGCCCATTGTCACCTGCAGCACAGTCTCTATGTGCCCATTACAGTCTGTAGCACAATTTACATGTATCCAGTGTAACCTTTAGTCTACAACACAGTTTGCATGTACCCATTGTAGCCTGTAGCTCAATTTATGTGTACCTGTGCCAAGTTTAGTTTATACATGTGCATGTAAATGTGCCAAGTTTATAGTTTATAGCACAGTTTAGTTTATGTGCTAGTATAACCTTTGGTCTACAACAGTTTACATATACTCAGTGTAGCCTGTAGGACAGTTTACATGTACCCAGTATAGTTTAGACCACATTTCAGTGTGCCCAGTATAGCCTATAGTCTCACAATTTTCATGTACCCAGTGTAGCCATGTAGTGTTTGCATGTGCCCTGTTACAGCCTGCAGTGCCATTTATGTGTGTGCAGTTATAGAGTGTAGAACAGTTTACATGTGGCCAGTATAGTTTATAGCACAGTTTATATGTGGCAAGTCTAGTCAATAGCACAGTTTACACGCACACTGTACAGCAGTTTATGTGTGTCTAGTTTAACCAATAGCCTGTAACACTGTTTAAATGTACCCAGTACAGTTGGTAGCACTGTTTACATGTGCCCAGTTCATGCACACACACGCAAATACAAACGCCCATGTGCACACTAACAAACAAACAAACAAACAAACAGCATCTCTCTCTTTCAGTGTTTATTAGATGTCTTAGATGCCACAGCGAAATCTGAGCAAAATCGAAGCTGACATTTGCCCAAAACAGACATAAAAAACAATCTGCTCTTTATTTATTTATTTGTTCGTCTGTTGTTTATAAAGAAAAAAAGAATAACATCTTGCAGCCCTGGCCCCTGAATGGCTGTCAGGTTTTGAAGTCATGAAGAATGACAGGGCTTGCAAAAGCTGAGTACGGAAAAGCCATTTAACACTGAACATCTACATAAAGCGTCTGGCATTAATGGACGTTAGGTCATGACATGCATATTTCAGCGACTCTAAATAAGTTGCATAGAAAAGTTAGGGTTCTGCGAGTGGCCCGTGGCATTTGTTGGGAATGTGTGTGTGTGTGTTTGTGTGTGTGTGTGTTTCGTGCAGGGGTAGTCCCCTGAGGCAGCTCATTAGAACTCATACGCCATCAGCAGAGACAGGCCGAGTAATGCACTCGGGTTTGCAAGCGAACAGCACGCAAAATAAAAGAGATGAGGTGATGCCGGAATTAGATTTTTTCACATTTAAATTGCATTCTGCTCCGTGTTTGTACGGCTACTGCACGATACACACTCTGTCCACTTCATTACAGGCTCCTGCTTTGAGTTTCCTTTGACCACTTCATGAGCTTCACCTATGCTATAGGTCCACCATAAAGGTGTACAAACACACACTGTAGCACATCTGTTGTCAATCACCTACATCATTCATTACTGGTCAGTTTTTGACCACAGGTCCGCTACTGGCCAGATGTTGTTTGGGTGGCAGCACATTCTCACTGCCACTACCATTTAATCGTCATTACTGCACCGCGAGTGGTTCATAAACCAAATAATAATCGGGATAATAGCAGTCCTGTGGTCAGAAACGGACTAATGATGATTAAGGGTCGGCTAACACAAACTGTGCAGCAGATGAAGCTACAGTGTCTAACTGTACACCATCAAAGTGGAGCTACAAGGTAGGGCTAACGATGTAAAAATTAAAACACTCTGGACACGTCGCCAAGCCAACCAAGTGCCAGAGAGTATATAGCTGAGCTGAAATTACTCTTGGATGGACACCTGAAATGGACTGACCTGTGTAGAGTGTTTCTCCACCTTTTGCCCTATGAGTGCTGGGATTGGCTCCAGTACCCTCCACGGCTCTAGTTAGGATAAGTGACTCAGATTGTGTACAAAAGGATGGATAGATGGATTAATCGATGGACGGATTAATGGATGGATCAATGAATGGATCCATGGATGGATTAATGGATGGATGGATGGATGGATGGATGGATGGATGGACGGATGGATGGATGAATGGATGGATGAATGGATGGATCAATGGATGCTGGACCACCCTCTATCTAGCGGATACATTTTGAGAAATGAGATATTGTCAGTATCATCAGAAAGAAAAATCAGCACTCTGTGCTCAGTTTAGGTCATCTTCTGAAGGGAGTGTATTTTTTGAGAGATTGTAGAGTGCTTTAAAGGCTCTAAAGGATGAGGATTTTTTGTTATTTTGTTTTGTTTTGGTTTTGCAGTCTGTCATGGGCCACTGCTGCGCTCTGCTCGCTTTGAGATGAACATGGATATTCTGGAATGCAAGTCTGGTCTGCACTCACCACAACACGCAACCTTTCTGCCCCGGCGAGAGGAGGAGCGGATCTTTTTACCTCAGACATGGAGAGAGAGAAAGAGAGAGAGAGAGAAGGAGAGAGAGGAAGAGAAAGAGATAGAGAGAGAGAGAGAGAGATAGAGAGAGAAAGAGATAGCGAGAAAGAGAGAGAGGGAGAGAGAAAGCAAGAGAGAGAGAGAGACAGACAGAGGGCTTGAGGGAGGGGAGAAAGAGAGAGGGAGTGAGGAAGAATGAAAGAAGGAGAAATGGGAGAGAGATAGAAAGAGAGAGAGAGAGAAAGAGAGAGGGAGAGAGAGAGAGGGAGAGAGAGAGAGAGACAGAGAGACAGATGGAGGGCTTGAGGGAGGGGAGAAAGAGAGAGAGGGGGAGTGAAGAAGAAAGAAAGAAAGAGAAATGGGAGAGAGAGGGAGGGAGAAAGAGAGGGAGAAAGAGAGAGAGAAAGAGAGGGAGAAAGAGAGAACAAGAGAGACAGAGAGAGAGAGAGACAGACGGAGGGCTTGAGGGAGGGGGAGAAAGAGAGAGAGAGGGAGTGAGGAAGAAAGAAAGAGAAATGGGAGAGAAAGAGAGAACAAGAGAGAGAGAGAGACAGAGTGAGGGCTTGAGGGAGGGGGAGAAAGAGAGAGAGAGGGAGTGAAGAAGAAAGAAAGAAAGAGAAATGGGAGAGAGAGAGAGAGAGAGAGAAAGAGAGAAAGAAAGAGAGAACAAGAGAGAGAGAGAGAGAGAGAGACAGAGGGCTTGAGGGAGGGGGAGAAAGAGAGAGAGAGGGAGTGAGGAAGAAAGAAAGAAAGAAATGGGAGAGAGAGAGTGAGAAAGAGAGAGAGAGAGAGAAAGAGAGAGCGAGAGAGAAAGAGAGAGAGGGAGAGAGAGAGAGAGACAGACGGAGGGCTTGAGGGAGGCGGAGAAAGAGAGAGAGGGAGTGAGGAAGAAAGAAAGAAAGAGAAATGGGAGAGAGAGGGAGGGAGAAAGAGAGGGAGAGAGAGAGGGAGGGAGAAAGAAAAAGAAAGAGTCCCCTCTTTTTATTTTTTAACTCACACAGGAAGAAAGAAAGGGAGAGAGAAAGAGAGAGGGGTAAAGAGAGGGAGAGGTGGAGAGATAGAGGCAGACAGTGGGGGAGAGAGAGCGAGAGAAATTAGAACTGATATGGTGTTGCATGTGATGTGACAAACAAGTGCTCACAGTAACATGTGATTTACTGAGACTAACACAGTGGGCTCGTCAACAATTTCGAGACAAAACAGAAAACAAAAAAAAATCAGTGATAAAAAGAGAGGTGTTGAAAAATTAACTTGATAAAAACATTCACCAGGTGAAATGCACATCTGAACCTGAGCCTTTAAACAGTTAAGTCAAGTCAAGTAGGTGTTTATTGTCATTTCAACCATCCACACAGTCCACAATGAAATGAAGCAACGTTTCCTTCAGGGTCATTTTGTTCTTTCAACAGAAAGAAGAAAAACAGACCCAGTAAGAACAAAAACAGAACACTACACGACTATACAAGTGTAGGCAGGACACGACCGCAAGAGTGACTGCAAAAAAAAACACAAGAGCAACTATACAATAATTTACAGGTCGAGACAATATACAGTGTAGCTGGCAGGAGCAATAACAGCACTAGTGTGAGTGTATACAGTATTATGTCTACAGTATTATAAACTGTGTTATCCTGCTGGCAAAAATTGTTTGAGGCTTCCAAGAAATATTTAATCAGCCATAGGTCTCATATCTCCACCCATTATTTTGCATGGTCTCCCTATGTTTTTGCATGGAAATATATCTCACATACCTATGCACAGTGAAAGGTCAATTTGCACACAGACCAAAAACTCCTCATTTAAGCTCATGCACCAGTTTTGTAAATAACAGGCAGGTAGAATGTGGTCAAGATGAACTGAGAAGATATTCAGGCTCATCAAAATCCAGTTTTCAGTTATACTTTCAGTGTAGGACTGCAGCAAAATCCTCCACTAACTAGAATACATTCCTCTAAACCCATCCCTCAGTTATCTACAAGCTAACAATACTTCCATGAGGTAATGACAGGCCTGATGTCCATCAGACAGTGCTGACGCGCCACTTTGAGCTTCACAAGGTTTCACAGTTCGATCCAACCTCAACATCTCTTTGTTCCCACCTACATTTAGCCCCAGATCTTCTCGTTACGTGATCATGTGTGGTCCCGCAAGACCGCGCTACATTGGAACTGAGTGGCGCTTGGCCTCCAAAAGCTTGAGAAACTTGCGAGAAGTTTCAGACACGCCTGTTAGTCCCCAAAGGATCCAGAGCTTTCAGTTTAACAGCCTGAAAAACACGGCCTCTCCAGCATACAGATTCACGTCATCATCCTGTCAGCTCTGAATCGGGACGTGTAAAGCACAGATAAAATTAGATGCAGTACAGCAACAGTTTGCGCCCTGGGACAGCACGAAGAGACTTTGGATTTACCAGCATCTCAAGACAGAATACGAGTTGAAGCAGGGAGCAGCTAATCGAGACTGGGGTCACAAGGTCATCTGATGTTATATCTTTAAATATATTTGATAAGATATTGGGGACAAGCTCTTAAAATGTTTTTTTTTTTTTCAATAGTAGCTCACTAGCTCATATGGTTTGACTAAGCCAGATAGGCAAATATCTCATTGCAATCAACCTTTGCTAACAGTCTTTAAAATTTCATTACAGTTGAGGAGGGCCACTTGTCGCTGCTGTCTTTTCGTGGTGAATAAAGATGAAAAGATGAAAAAAATCTGCTTCAGTGGGTAATGCAGACCTCTCTCACAGTCGTCCAGTTTGAACTGCAGGCTTCATCCCCATTAATACATCATTTTCTGTGGTGTATTAAACATCCTATAATCGATTGCTGCAAAGGAATGATGAAAAGCACATTAAAAGGACACTTTTTATAGTAGTAATAAAAGCCTTACCAAACCTGTTGGAAACATGTCTACTCATCTCCTATAGCGACAAGTTGCTTTACAGCTTATAAAGCAAGATTTCTTGGTTTATATGCCGTAAATGTATCTTGAAGTGCTTTGAGATGGGCTGTTTGGGTTTGTTTTGTTCAGCTGAATAATTCATTTAACAACAGAAACAACTTCAACAGCAACAACAAAAACCTCAATATAGTAATAATCTCAGTTTATAACCAACTCAGGCTGCTGCCATATCACTCCATATCACGAATGCTAGCTACAGCTACAGATATATTTAGAGGCCTCTAGACTTAGTGACTTTGTTGAGTGTCATAGTGATTCCCCAATGGTTGCCTGATGTATTGGTGCAGTGCATGCTGGGAGTTGTAGTGAGGAAACATTGATGGAGGAAAATTTTCTCAAACTGATGAGGCTGAGTGGTGCAAAGTTACCCTATAAAATCTTACATAATACTACAAATAATTTAAATTATACATCTCTGAATATATCAATTCAGTTCCAGAATATATAAACATAGACATATATAAATATAATTCCCGAACATCATAATGTAAGTCTGAAAAAAAAAAACACATATATATGTTCCTTACAACACACTCACACACACACACACCCAAATAAATATATATATATAGAGGCACTATATGTCATATCACTAATACTAAAACTAGCTAGCGGCGTCCATGTGCATGGACTGCTCTACAGAAAACTACATAACCTTACAAATAGCATATTAAATGCCAAAATAACCCTTTAAATGATCAAGACAGTTCTGTCCTGTGGGTTTGCTATTCTGCAGGGTCATTCTCCTCATTTGCCCACCCAACACTGACCCCTGGCCTCAGGCCTCGTTGACCTGAGTGTCCGCTTTCACACACACTCTCCATTGCCGTCCTTTTTAGGGTGTTAGCCAGAGCGTTGGGGCATAAAGATGCCCGCAGGAGCATGGCGGTATGGAAGGGGTGTAAACAAGGGTCAGTTCAGTGACCGGTGCTTAATGCAGACCCTCTGGAGGCAAACTAGCACGAGCGAGCCTTCTACAATGGAATAACGCAGTGGTGCGTCATACTGCATTCTAATTACACGCTGGGGGGGCGGGGCGTGCATTGCCCAGATGGATTCATAGTACACAGAGGAGAAGACAATATAGTGTGGGATCATTAGTGAGAAAGAGGGAGGGAGAGAGGGAGCCGTGACGGTGTCGCCATTTCATTTGCTTCCCTTTTGTTTTTCCACAATTCATTTTCCAGAACAGAGTCCCCAACCCTGGGCTTTAATGAGCTGAAACATCCCACGAAATGGAGAATGTTCGTGTGCTACCTTTGTTTGTCGAGAGGCACAGACACACACACACACACACACACACACACACACACACATACTCTATTGTGCATTTGTGTGCTTCATTGTGAGTGCATGTAAATTATTTTTTTCTAGTGTGGTTTCCAAAGAAAAAACACTTTAAGTTCCCTAACAATCTATTTTTAAAAAGAGTGTGAAGAACCTTTAAATGGTCTAAAGAATCTTCACATAATGTAAAGCTCCCGTGTTAATTTGAAGGTCCTTTCTAGAACTTCTAAATAATATAGAGGTTCTTTAAACTTAAAGGGACCATGTCATGGAAACCATTGCTCATTTTTCATAATAGAATACTTTTTCTTCCCAGTTTAGTCATCCATTAGAAAGATCTTCCCCATCACATGAGATGGTGAATCAGAATCAGATAACTTTATTGATCATGGAGGAAATTGCTTATGCAACGACTGCACAGACACACAGAGACACAAAGACAAGAACAATATAATATATAGTATAAAGTCAAAATAAAACTCTCTAGAAAATCATCTGAAAATACTCTGCACTAAATACACTCTGCTATAAACACAAAATGCTGTGGTCAGTAAGAGAGGTGGATATAAATACTACAGACAAATAAATAAAGCTATTGCTGAAGTAGTTTATTAGTAACACAAATAGTGATTTGGAATTGCTCTGTACATTGAGTCTGATATTACATATAATAAACTATTGCACATAATAATAAAGATATTGCATGTAATGATGGTGATTTAGCACACAATAAGAAATAGCACATCTGCATAGCAACAGGTTATTGCACAGGTTATAGTGTGGGTGTGTGATGGAGGAGGAGTCATAGAGTCTGATGGGTGTGTGTGACAGGGGGAGGAGTTATAGAGTCTGATGGGTGTGTGTGACAGGGAAGGAGGTATAGAGTCTGATGGGTGTGTGTGTGTGACCGGGGAGGAGTTACAGAGTCTGATGGGTGGGTGTGTGACGGCGGGAGGAGTTATAGAGTCTGATGGATGGGTGTGTGAAGGGGGAGGAGTTATAGAGTCTGATGTGTGGGTGTGTGACAGGGGGAGGAGTTATTGAGTCTGATGGGTGTGTGACAGGGGAGGAGTTATAGAGTCTAATGGGTGTGTGTGTGATGGGGGAGGAGTTATAGAGTCTGATAGGTGGGTATGTGACAGGGGAGGAGTTATAGAGTCTGATGGGTGAATGTGTAATGGGGGAGGAGTTATAGAGTCTGATGTGTGGGCGTGTGACAGGGGGAGGAGTTATAGAGTCTGATGGGTGTGTGACAGGGGAGGAGTTATAGAGTCTGATGGGTGGGTGTGTGACAGGGGGAGGAGTTAGAGAGTCTGATGGATGGGTGAGTGACGGGGGAGGAGTTATAGAGTCTGATGGGTGGGTGGGTGACAGGGGAGGAGTTGTAGAGTCTGATGGGTGGGTGTCAGGGGGAGGAGTTATAGAGTATGATGGGTGGGTGTGTGACAGGGGTTTGGTTTTAAAGTCTGATGGCAGTGGGGAGGAAGGATATTCTGTGGCGTTCAGTGGAGCACTTTATGCTGAAGTCGATTTTTTAAAAATTTCTGCATTTTCCAGTCACTGAGATGTAAACAAAGACACTTAGAGTGAGTCCACAGTGTTGTGGTCGAACAGAGAAGTACCTTTAGCCATAGACTCAATTCTTCCTTCGCACCGCACTCTACAACTCTTCCCTCTGTCACACATCCCCACTTAGCGGGTTTAAATAGCTATCATTATGTGTTTGACTATGTGCATTATACATAGTTGTCTTACCATGTGCAATATCACTACTTAAGCCAATATTACTTAGATACTACTGATCTCTACTAAGTGTAATAGCGTCCTCCTAACTACCATCTGTGTCATTAGATTTCACTTAACTGTGTTAATTATCTGTAGTATGCACACACTATGTAGTATTGAGTGTTTTTACATTGAGGTTTTTTCTACAGATTTTTATTTAGATTTATTTAGACTTTATATTTTATATTGTTCTTGTCTCCGTGTGTCTGTGCAGTCGTAACATAAGCAATTTACTCCCGGATCAATAAAGTTTTCGGATTCTGATTCTGATTTGATGACAAACGATTAATTGTAGAGAAACTGTCTCTTTCTTTACAGTGTTGGTGAATGGAACCAGTTGCCACAAATATGGCCATTTTAATTACTGTCCAAACCCGCCAGTGAACCTACATTGAGTGTTTATATGTAAAGCTGATGACGAGAAAGTAGTGATAAATCTGAAAATAATAAGTAGTCTTTCAACCACCTTAGTTTTTAGAAGCATTAAATTCTAGGAACCCAGACGTCTGGTTCCAGTCACAACTACTGTAAACAATTCCACTCTGAATGACACATTTCACATCAAATCACATCAAGAAATCCCCTTTTAGTTACTGCCAACAAAAGCTGCTGTAAGAGCACGTTACTCAAGTGACTCTACTTTGGTCTGATGTGAAATGAATTGGTATGTAAATATATGAGGAATGTAGTAGTTAATTTTACTGCAGGTGTTAAACACAATGAGTAATTACAAGCTTCTGAAAAAAATGGATTTCAGAGTAATTACATTGTTCGAGGAAACTGAACTTACGTTGTAAAAAGCAGAGATTTCTGGGCAATGATTTTTAAAAATATAAAGCTAAAAAATATAAAAACTCACTAGTATTATTTATTTGTATTTATTATAATCGTTTGTATTTGAACTACTACGGTTAATACTGCAGTACTACTGTTGTTATATATATTGTTTGGAAAGTAAGGTATGAAATTTCCTAAATACCCAATTGAAAATGATCCAGTATTAAGATAAAGTTCAGGATACCACAGAGAAAAATCTTAATATTGGATCATTTTCCATTGGGTATTTAGTTGATTCCTCTGTCACCAACTAATCATGTTTTGGTTTTCCAGTGGATGGGAAAACATCACTCTAGGCCTTCTGGAGGTTCTAGATACATCAGTGGCTGTGAATATGATCAGCAGCTCTATGCCAGGTTACTGTCAAGTGGTAAACATGTCAGGAGGCATCACTATCTCAATACCCTTTACTGAAGGAGGAATGCTACATGCAGTAAAAGACCAAATATACTTTGAAATGTGTGGTACAAGCTTTAGATAACATTTTATGTCTTTTACAAACTAAAGATGACCGTGTTTAATCCAGGATGGCCAAAATGTTCATGTTAGCACTTACATAGTACTAGAAATGTGTAGAAATTGGCAATATCATTTTTGTACACCTCATGTTAATATTTATGACCTGGACTGAAGGCCTAGCTCGAACAGCAAAGGTTCTCCACTGTTAAAAAGCAGAACCCTTATATTTAAAGAATGTAACCTTAACCTTAGCAAAAGAGCTTTGGCCTCTTTTAACTTTTGTAATAAAAGATTTGTGAGGAAAAAAGCATGGACAGCAGATTCATGTCTAAACGTAATTAAAATGTTCATGTTTGCACCATCTGGGAGAATTTGGTCCTGGGAGACTTCAAACGACGTCTTTTTTCATTTCTAACACTATAAAACCACTCCTGGCTGTTTATTTACAACCCAAACTCTTGTACATTATAGAAGCCTAAAGGAGGCTTTGATTTTTCAGTTGATTTTTTGATTTATGGCCCGTCTGTCCCTCCGCATGCAGAGTCCCGCTGTCCCAATAGCGCTTTTCAGCGAATGAGTGAAATGTTTGTGCCGAATGCACCGGCAACGATGTTTGCGACTCATCACGCCTCATTCAAGCAAATCACACACCGCATTGTTGTGTTTGGATGGCAGTTCAGGACCCAATTAAATGAAGTTTCTAATACAGTGATTAGGACCCCCTCCCTTCCCTTTAGGATAAGTGTGGAGCATTGATGGTCCAAAAGCGGCCTTGATTAGCTACGACAAGGCCGCTGCACATGTGAATGGATAATTAGCTCGCACAGCAGCTTTCAAACAGGCTACTGGTGTTTGGCATGTGATTCTTTGCCGTCTCAGATTTTTAGACACCGGCACACAGTATGCATGCACTTACAGAAATTGTCTTTTTTTCTCCAGTCCGCTGTTTTTGCTACTTCAGATTTTGCTTCTTCAGCTTAGAACTGAAGCTACCAGGCTAACAAACTCCTGCAGTCGACAGTCACCTAAACTGTTTCCATAAAAATACATCACAAAAACTTCTCTAAATCCACTCAAATCACATCCGGCTCTTTATTAAGGTGGCTCAGACTTGTAGATGTTGTTTAAGACCCAATATAAGCTACAAAAATTGAAAAAAATTCCCACTACACGCAGCCATTTGAGACAACTCCTGGGCTTATATTGGTAAAGCAGTAGTAAAGAGGACTGATCTTGAATCAGATTCTTCTGTGTTTACCTAACCTCATTGTCACATTAATGAAGAGCTGGATTTGGTTTGAACAAGTCAAGAGAGTCTTCGGGGATCAGAATCAGAATCAGAATCAGAAAACTGTATTGATCCCGGAGGAAACTACCTAGAAATAAGTGTGCGGGCAGCCCAAACAAAGACCTATAAACAAAAGAAACGCAGAAATAACTCTCTCTACCCGGTTGGTTAGAGAGGGCACAGCTTACTAATACTAAATAAACTGAAATAACTGTTGAAAACAAAGAAAGAAAGTTTAAAAACACTAAAATATGAAGATGAGACACAGAGCAGTCACAACATGCTGCAGCAGGCCCGCGCCTGCTCACTAATGAATTTGTGTAAACGATTTGGATGACTGGTGACTGTTAAAGTGTTTGTTAGCAACCTTAGCATTGCAGCTCAAGTTCCAAATTAAAGAAGCAAAATTTGGACTATTAACATGCCTGGGCTGGTCTGCTGCATCTGGGGTAAGTGGGGAATTGTGTAAAGTATTCCTTTAGATTAAAATAAATAGCAATAAACTAGTCTTAAATAGTTTTACTGCGAATATTAAGAACTTGGTCAGGTCTAGCTAACAAGTATTTATTAGTAGTTAAACAGGATTCAGCATGAATTCTCGGACCAGACATTAAACTTGGATTGTGCAGCCTGGTGTGAAGCTAATCAAGGCAACATCCAGCAAAATAAAACTTACTGGCCACTTTATCAGAAACATCTCATTTGTACATCCCACTTTGCTTAGAAACGGTTGATGCATGGTTTGTGTTAGCCGTCCTCTAATCCTACATCGAAGATGTGTTTTTGACACCTTCCTGACCATGCTGTGTTGAGTAACTGTGATCAGAAACTGACCAATGACAAATGGTTTCTGTGTGTGTGTGTGTGTGTGTGTGTGTGTGTGTGTGTATGTGTGTGTGTGTGGAGAGGGCTAATAAATTGTGCAACAACAAATGGGCTTCAGTATATAACTGTACACCTATATAGTGAACCTGAAGGGTAGTTGAAGCTCATATGGCGGACATTGAGTAGAGGTACAAGGGAGATAATATATTTCTAATGAAGTGGCCACTACATGGGGCAGCTGGTGGCCTAGTGGTTAGGGAGTTGCCCTGCGATCAGAAAGTCGTGTGTTCTAAAGTACACCACACTTCAAATTGCATGGGACAAGGGGGGATGGCCTTACCACACCTACAAGAATATTATTACGCTGCGCAACTCTGGCCTTTAGTATATTGGTGCGACTCAAGTTATACCGCGAAATGGAAAGAAATAGAAGTAGGAACAGGAAGATATCATATACAAAGCATGATCCCTTATAAGAACCTTTACAAGGAAAGCATGAAACAACTGGATGCAATAACAAAATTCACATTGGAAATCTGGTACAAGGTGGTTAGGAAATATAATTTGGAGAA
>JBBPCZ010057542.1:0-31424 GCA_037974445.1 Brycinus macrolepidotus | reverse complement strand
CTTGTACTTTTACTTAAGTACTAAGCTTCAGTACTTCCTCCACCACTGATAACAGTTGATAACTGATTATGGAAATAATTTGTCTAACTACTGTGATGAGATTGGATGGCTCTGTTTTGCTCGGTATACGTACATTTAGAGTGCATTTCAAGTGATTTTTATTTTGGATATGTGTATGAAAGGGCACACTGTTTAGCACAGAATTTGACAAAGGTCTACTAAATTTGTCCAACAGTAGCTACAAAAGAACACATTCGGTCTGTGGGCAGAGCTTGTAGAGCAAGATTAAATAGCAAGCAGACAAAGAGCATAAATGCAGAATTCAGTTCAGAGTGGATACAGGTTAAGGCTATATTTGAGTCAGCGCTCCAGATGTGGAGTCCTAAAGGAGCTCTCAGTCCTCGCGCTCTCCAAGCTAAACCTCTGAGAGAAAACGGAGGATGACTCACGAAGTGTTTTATCTTTTCGGTGGGTGTGTAGGCTGCTCCGCACTGGCTTTGCTCGTGATGAATGCCAAGCTGCCTCAGGGGCCTTTGAAGTCAGATGCTAGCATTGATCTGTGGAGCTGTCCATCATCCAGACCCGCAGATTACTGTCCACCACCAACAACAGCAGCTAAACCAGCACTCAACTGAACACAGCTTCCAGGAACGTCTGGAGGCCGTGTGTGCCGAGTTACTTTATTTGGATTATTCCATGAACAAGAATCGTGATAGACGAATGCAATACAAGCACATCCACGATCACAAACAGAGACAAAACTGCTAAATATGCCGATATCTTAAGAAATCCTCATATCTCTGAAAAGGTTCGTTTATAGGAGAAAGAAAAAATATTCATTTTCTGTAACCGCTTAATCCTTACTAGGGTCATGGGTACCCAGAGCCTACGGGCGCGAGGCAGGGACTCTGGACTGTGGAAGAAACCGGAGGAAACCCACGGCACCACGAGGAGAATATGCAAACTCCACACACACACAAGGCCAGGACCCAGATTCAAACCCCCAACCTTGGAGGTGTGAGGCAACAGTGCTACCCACTGCGCCACCGTGGGGGCAGGAAAAAATATTATTAACTTAATATCTGTTAATGTCACCTTTCAAGTCTTTCATAAACCTTCATACAGTGTAAACAAAAAAAAATGGAATTGGGTATAACTACAATAATTCAAACCAACCAACAAACAAACAAATAAATAAATAAATACAAAGGGACGTGGAACAAAACTAGGGCAAGCTCAAGACAAAAGAAAGGAAGAAAAAGGAAGTAGGAGAAATGTGGCAAGATCCTATTCATGCTCCACCCAAAAATATGTTCTTTGGTAGATACTGTTGCAAGGTTGGACAAGATTTATCGAATATAAGCAAAAATCCCATTCAGCCTAATGAGAAACTATTTTGTCAAAACACTTATATTTAGAGAGTTATTACTTTCAGATAATGTTTATTTTATATGCATGTGAAAGGACACACTGTTAGGATAGATCATTGCTAGCTAGCCACTTGGCTAAGTTAATACCTACAGCTACTGTAGCTTGACTTTATTGGTGTAACATTCTGGTTGTGCTGTAATGTTGGTATATATGACGTGTTCCGCCTATCCAGCCCCACTTTATATTCGGTGTCTCTAATAACTGTGTAATTTAACATTAGGACAACATGCAACAACACTGTAACTACTGGCAATGTAGTCACGTTACAGATAGATTACATTAGTGCAGATTATGTAAATACAGATGTGTTTCAATTTCAGTTTTTACTATAATTACACGAATGAAATCACTGTCACATTACAAAATGCATATGCATTTCCTGCGCATATGCAATACAAGCAAACACATATTATATAGTAATTACACATTTCCTGTTCAGTCTTTTGGTAAAATTCAGTTAATCCTTTTACACACATGTAATTACTTAAAATAAACTTTGCTATTGAAATGCACTTGTGTAGTCGAAGTTGATATACATTATTTACATATCAGATAATAACATGCATTAACATATATTTACATAAGCTGTACTGCTGTAATTCAGCTGTAACAGTGTACGCATCGCCAGTACTGTCATAACTTACTCTAATGTGGGACTACAGGCCTTGTAGAGTATTATCACCTGTGCTATAGGAACTAGTGGTGTAGGTTGCAATGTTAATGTGCCTAATATCATTGTGCAGTGTTCTTTTTGAGAGAGAGAGACAGACAGAGAGTGAGAGAGAGAGAGTGTGTGTGTGTGTGTGTGTGTGTGTGTGTGTGAGAGAGAGAGAGAGAGCAATATCATATAGCCGACAAGTTGACCTCTGTGCTGCTCAGCCTAATCATTTTATACACACTGCACTAAGTCAGAAACTGTTACAGGAGATCACATTAAAGGGATCAAAGCAAGAGCATTTTAATCTGTTCTTGAAGCGTGTGAAATATCTGGGGCAGGTTTCCTCCAGATGAGGCAGTGGCAAGTTGCACATGTGCTTTTCTGTGGCTAACGCTAACATTAATTATGAGGCAGCCAGTGTGAAAATCATATAAAAATAGCTGCAGTGTTGGTGTGGGTGTTTCCCCACAGTAACAGCAAAACAAGAAATTGTTTGAGGCTGTTTACACTTTGTATCAACGTGCATTTTTGAACTGATCTCTTTGGCCTTCGTAGTAGGCTTAATCATATCTGGAAACAAACAAACAAAAAAAGGCACAAATGTAGTTTTATTTCATAGAATCATGGATATTTTTGTACCCTTTTTCACAGTAACCACGCTGCGGTTTCACAGTATTCAGGAGTTCCCTCAGTTCAGCCTTGAATTTTAAGATTTTTCATGAAATTAAAAACAGGCCAATTTTAATTATAATTGATGAAAAGGTTTTCTTTGATTATATTAATTAATATATTCCTGAGGAGTCTGTTTTCATTCCACCAGGAGGCCTGCAGAAAGGGGCTAAAGACTGGAGTTTTATAATGCTACTCTTATTTCATTATTTTGTTTAGAAACAATGGCATTACATTTTTGAAATGGCCAAAAAATATCCAGTCAGAACACTTTCTTGGTATCTAGGTAGATAATTTGCAAATGACCATGGAATCGATCACGTTACGCCACTGCAGAAATGCCCCAAATAAGGTAAAGCAAAGTAAAGCATACCCTTATAGTCACATGTGAACACAGCACAGCACAGCACACAGTGTGAAGTGAAGTGAAGTGAAAGTGATCATTCTGTCATACGTGAACACACCACAGCACACAGTGTGAACAGCACAAAATTCTTCCTCTGCATTTAACCCATTCACCAAGTGAAGCAGCGGGCAGCCAGGAACACAGCGCCTGGGGAGCAGCGTGTGGGGACGGTACCTTGCTCAGGGTACCTCAGAGGTGCCACTAGCAGTCCTGGGATTCGAACCCACATCCTTCTGATTACAGGGCGAACGCCCTAACCACTAGAATGTGAAATTCTTTCTCTGCATTTAACCCATTCACCAAGTGAAGCAGTCGGCAGTCACCAACGAGGGGCCCCCGGGGAGCAGTGTGTGGGGACGCTACCTTGCTCAAGGGTACCTCAGTGGTACCACCAGCAGTCCTGGGATTCGAACCTGTAATCTAGAATGGACAGATCCCATTATCTTAGTGCTAACATGGCACTAAAGCCCCTTACAGAATGCTAGCAAAAAATATAATTATTGTGGAGGTATGTTTTTTTATGTTTTATGTTTTATGTTTGAATGTCTATGGACCAAGCTAAAGGCCTTGCTCTAATACAAGTTATGATCAGGTTACGTTAGATCTAGACCACATTCAGCATGTAAATAGAATGTGTTTATATAATTGCAGAAGTGGAATTGGATCTGCTGAGCGGGAAGATACAGGCCGAATCAAATGAGAAAATCATGTTACAGTAAACAGTAAAACAGAAACGACATACATGTTTCCATTTACTGATGGGATTTGGACAGAAAACGTGATAATGCAGGGTGTAAACAGACTCTGTTTGTAAAACATAGTCTTGTGTAAAACTTTCCAAATCACATTGAAGATAAATGGCTGCTGTGCTGGTGCACGTCTTTGAGTGTGCATGAGCATTTTAATCCATTTCTGGAGGGGCTTTACACTTGAAAATGATGTGTTAATTAAAAGCACACTTTTTCAAATACTTTTCCTCTTTGAAAACAAATGACCTAGTCTCTAACATTTGCAGTGTGAGCTTCTAAAAATTTGAATTAATTACCAAAATGTAGACTGAAGCGCACTGAAGTAACAGTTATTCATTTTTGAGCTTGTTCTGTTGCCTCCTGTGTTACACAACTGGCCAGAAAAAAAATCGGAGACTGTGTGTTGTTTTTAACACATCTGTTTGGAGAGTCTTTTCCTATAAAGACAGGAAGCCCAAAATTCGTGTGTGTACGTGTGCATGTTTGTACTGCAAGCGCTCAACGTTAGTATTGTCATCCAAATCCCTTTTTTGACTCTTTAATATGCAGTGTGGGTGGTGTGTTTGGAGATTAAGTTGTTTCCTGTGCCACACACACACACACACACACACACACACACACACACACACACGCACACACTCCCACACCGGCCCACTTTCATGCTGGAAGGAATAAACCAATTAAACTAACCAGGCATCAGCAACTGCATAAAAAAAGTAAAATCACCATTTTTTTGTTGTTTTTCTTCCTTTTTTCTGCTTTCCGGTGGAGTGAAGTGGACTAGACTCTATCTCTTTTTCATCCTCTCCAGCCTCTTCAGGAAATCAATAGAAATGATGAGAGGTTGATAGTGAAGTCTTCGGTCAAAACAGCCCATTCAGAGCCTAAATGTCAGCACATGCAGGATAAAGATTTATTTATTCACACAAAAAATTATGCTTTCTTTGAGTCCACTACTGCTTCCCATTTCCTTAGGCTGCAAACTTCACAGCCTTTTTCAAAGAACGAGATAAAGTGCTCTTTTAAGTGAGGTGCTAGCCTTTTTCTGAGAGAAATGGTCTGTGACACAAGCATATGGAAGTCATACCGCACTTTTTTTTAACTTCATTAACTTGTATCAATGGCTCCATAACTAACTTGACAATGTTCATTGTTTCAATATACTATAGTAGGAGATATCAGTTTATGAAAAACCTCAATCAACACTCTTATACATCTATAAACAAACTCACACTCCCACACACTAGAACCGGAGACAATGGACCATAAACCACCTCAGTAAACACTCATATACACTAGAATTGGAGGTATTAGCCCATAAATTACATCAATATGCATTCATATACACTAGAATAGGAGATACTGGACCATAAACACCTCAATAAACCCTCCTATACACTAAAAAAGGAGATGTTTGACCACAAACAACCTCAGTAAACATTCCCATAAACCAGAACTGGAGGTTTTAACTCCTATATAACTTCAATTACCACTCTGGAGCAGGAAATATCAGTCCATAATCAACATTAAAAAAAACACTCCTATATATTACAATAGAAGATCTAAAGAAAACTCAGTAAATCATTAGAATAGAATTTCAGATTTGAGCTCAAGAAAGCTCAAGAAAGCAAATAAAGCAAATTTAAAATTTCAAATGAAAAAAAAAAAACTGTTACCATGTCAACTGTTACCATACCATGCCTACTTTTCATGCCAACATTATTTGTGTTCGATTTAACCACGGCTGTAGGTGCAGAAATATTCCAAGCAGAGTGAAGAATTCAGTTATGCTAATGCCGCTGGAGCTCACTCTTTTTACAGTTGGTCAGTTGAAGGGAGTGATGCGCTGAGTTAATTAAAAGCTCGGCTGGTAAAGGATAAATTCTGTGCCGGGCTTCTGACAGAGCACCCCAGCTTGACCTAAAACGCTCTGAAAAACAGCATCATTAATGATTTAAAAACAGGCCATCTTCCTCACTGCATGGCAATCTGTCAACATGCTGCGGTCTGCTTTCCATTAGTTTTCCCCCAATGAAGCTATTGATTTCTGTGAGATCTCTGAAATGGCTTCTTCTATTGCACACAGACACATTATTTATTGCTCATTTCCACTGCTGAAGCTTGTCATCTACAAGCAATAATAAAAAATAAAAAAAACACCAAACATATTCTTGTAAACATTCTGTTGGCTCCCCATGCTTCAAACATGTTCTTGCATTTGAGCTCATTGAAATAAGCAGACTAATATGTACACGGAGCACATTTTAAATGTCCAGTCCACACTTGCACTTGTGAGTAGAAGTCGATGGAATATTTTATTAGAATTTGTATTTGACGAAATGCTACTGGCATGTATACATGCTTGCATACGCTGAACTAGACTAGCTGGAGTTTTACAGTGTCTCCCATGACTGAAAGGCAGATGTGCCACCCAAAACCTGCCGCACATATCGGACAAAGAGAATGTCCACTGCAAATGGTCACAGAGGTGAAAATGGTAAAGACATCAATTCAATTGTGTGGAAGAAGGCAGTGGTCTGTACTTTACCAAGAGACGCACACAGTTAGGCACAGTAGAATGATTGTTGAGATTGTGCTAGAAGATGGGACCCAGAAGATGGGGTCAGAGGAAGAGCTAAGTATCCCTCTAAGTACAGCCTATGTCAAATGACGTGAAATGCCACAACACTTCAGCTACACAGAAAAACCTTCAGTTCTAGAAGACGAAGTCAGACAGGCTCTGAGATCATTGCCAAAAAAGAAAGAAACGACATCAAAATATTTGAAGATTCTGAAGAAGATTCAAGTGAAATGCGGACCAAATTATACCAGCAATAGAAAACCACTCAGTGGCCAGCAGATTGGAAGCAGTAAGTCCAGAAGGAGTGTGTAAACTACCACACCACTTCACTTAAATGACACACCAGTAAAATTATGCATAAGAGCAATCAAGCAGACCTGCCAGATGTGCAAGCCTGCAAGGCTGCATGCTACCGCCATATTCGTTCAATCTGTATGCTGAACGTATATAGCACAAGAAATGAATGGAGGATGGAATATGGAGGAAATATTAATAACCTTTGATGTGGGAATAACACGACACTCTGGAAGACATGAAGGCAGTTATAAGGAAAGTTGCAGAACAGAGTGAGATGATGGGGCTACAGCGCAACATGAAGAAAACAAAGGTTTTGACAATGGGAAAGACTGCTGCATTTGTCATTGATTGTGAAGACGTAGAAATGGTGGACAGCTTTTGCTTTCTTGGATCAATTATTAACAACAAAAGAGCCAGGAGTGAAGAAATCTGACACAGACTGGCTTTCAGCAGAACAAGTATGAATCAGTTTAAAAAGATTTTCAAATGTAACAGTATGTCCTGGCAGAATTGTCCAGGCTGTGGTCTTTTTTGAGGTTCTTTACGGATGTGAAAGTTGGACAGTAAAAAAGCAGGAAAGGAAAAATATTGATGTCTTTGAACTGGGAGAGTACTTTCGTGAGTACATTGGACAGAAAAGAAAACAAGCAGTGGTACAATTTTGTTCTGCAAAAGGGGGAAAAATCCTTTCCTTTTTTCCTGCTTTTGTAATTTCTGACATCAGGACAAATGGAAAACAGTCAGAATTGCAGACCTGTTTCTGTCAATATGTCATGTGCATTTTAAGTGCATTGGAATTGATTTTTGTAAATTAAGATTTGAATACACAAATGTTACTGCAGAGGCTATAATAAATTAAAATAACACACCAAGCTTTTTCTAATCTAATATATAATGTCATACAAACATTTAAATATATAACATAGAAAGTAGTTTTATATTGCTACCAAAACAAATTTGACCCATCAAGGCATGGACCCCACAAGACCTCTGAAGCCGTGCTGTGGTATATGGCACCAAGATGTTAGTAGCAGATCCTTTAAGTCCTGTAAGGATTGAGATCTCGGACTTTGGAGACCAAGTCACCTTGAACTCAATGTCATGTTCTTCAGACCATTCCTGAACAATGTTTGCAGGGGGGCAGGATGCATTATACTGCTGAAAGAGACCACTGCCATTAGGGAATACCATTGCCATGGGCGTTCTGATACCTTTCTATCATAACCAGCATGAACTTTTTCAGCAATTTGTGCTATAGTAGCTCTTCTGTGGGATTTGACCAGACAGGTCAGCTTTTACTCCCCACACGCATCACTGAGCTCTGAGTTTACTGGTTGTCCTTTCTTGGACCACTTTTGGAAGGTACTAGCCAGGTATTCCTGCAACAGGCATGTTGGTGATGATGGAGAGCACTAACACACTGGTTCAAAATTTCCGAAAGGTCTTCAGTAGGGTTTGGTGACTATGAATAGCTACTATACTGATTTGGAGTGAACCTTTCCTCTAAAGGGATAAATGGACTCAAACTATACTAATAAAATAACCTCTAAAGCATAATAGAGCCACTCAAGCACCTCACAGTAAGGTTTTAGCATTCAGGTATGTTCTCTTGGTGTGCACACATGCATTCTTCCTCTTGTGGAGAATACGGTGAAGGATGACTCATCTGACCAGATCGCTGGTTCCCACATCTCTGTCAGTGACTCCAGTTTTCACACCACTGAACTCTCAGTTCATTGTCTCTGTAATGAAGGTTATGCAACCCTACTATAAAATTCCCCCTTGTTGCAGTTGTGAATGTTGATCATGTCCTGCTTTGACAGTCAGTCACCTGAGGACTCTTCTGTCTTCCTTGCATGTCACGTTAATGCATGAGCATTGCAGTCATTTCCTCCACAATATCCAGCCCTGTTCACTGATGTCTTTCCTGTAGATCCAGACGCCACTTTAATCACTGGTCCTGTTGAAACACTCGTCAGATGACTGTCATCCATGCCCTAGCCATGAAATCACTTTCAAAGCCACTTATGTCTTTCTCTCTTGCCATCTTGATTCAAAATCAAGGTCATTTAGGCTTTTTCAGTATTTTATACATGCCACAGAGGGAGGTAAGCTGTAGGTTGTAGGTAAGCTGTATATGAATGTCCTAAAAGCTTGTGAGGGAAATACGAAGAGTAGAGTTTCATCTTTGTCTGTGTCAGAGGAGAATTTTTCATAAGCCCAACTCTGTCACACTACAGAGTTGTTCCAAGTGTGAATTTTCAAATACAGGTAATATACTGTCATATTTTTTCATTGACTGAGACTAGCAAAGAGCTTTCTGAGGACTGGTGCAGCTGGTCACATTTTCATCTCTAACATTCTTTGATGCTAAAGCAACATTCATGTTTTATTTCTGATTACCAAATACCTCTGGCCTCTCACTGATGTTTTAGGCCTAGGTAAAGTGATAAAGGTAAAAAAAAAAAAAGGTAAAGAGTCAGAAAGTCAAATCCCTTTAAAGACCAATGAAAAAAAAACTGAACTCTTACTATTGCATACATGTAGATGATACATATCTTCTGATATATCAAGAAGCCTTTGAACCTTCATTTAGCCCACTAATTTCCTGCTCCACGCATCTACAAACAATGTTTTTTCAGATGTAACCTTGGGTCAGTGTCCAAGGTATGAACCCAGCACTGCCTTACACGCTTTCGGGGCTTCCTGCTGTCGAGAGACTCTGAACAAGACTGGCACTGTTCAAAATTCACACTCTAGCTAAAATATTAATATCTTGTGTAGAGACAAATATGGTCAAAAAATCCTATAGGTACTAAGAAAGAAAATTCATCCAGAGTCTAAATAACGCAAGTTAACACCTCATACTAATTTCCTACCATACCTTAAACTTCCTCTGTTTTAGGGAAAGATACTGTCTTTAATGATGGAGCATAGACATGTCTATGCTGCCCCTTGTTGATCTGTGGCTTTCCTGTAGCGGCAGACTGATTCTGCTTGGAGGGATTTCTGAGCATGGCCGCCTACAGATCAAGCCAAAATGCCCAGCTGCACAGTTAATACAGAGCTGGCTCATGTCGTGCCATAAATTGAACATCAGAAGGTAATTCGGAGTGTCTGTTTGTCATGTTCAAACATGTTCAGGCCGTCTGCACGCACAGTCACGACACAGCACACACTTTCAGGGGCTTGTGTCTGCTCTTATGTCTTTCTTTCAGGGGTTCAGGGTTTTTGTTGCATATAATCAGCATCGATGCAGTGGCACTTGAAGTCCCTAAGCAAACACTCGACATAAAAAACATATTTACTAAATATACTATAAATATTGTCCATCACATACAGGCAAAATATGGCCTAAAAGTGCACAATGTACATTCCCTGCATTGTTCCTCCTCTGTAAGTTCAGATAGCTTGAATACTTTGATCTCTGACTGAAACATTTTGTATAAAGTAAAGCCAGCATAGCCCATATAGACCATGCCCACTCTATAGCAGCCATTCCAGACCGATTTGAAGACACCTGAAACTGAAGCCCACCTTGTAAGTTCTTGGTCATATTAGCACAATTCATCATGTCTTACCATTTCTTTGCTGTAATATCCGACCAAAACATTATGACTTTTTGCACACTTCCAAAATTTCCTCTGTATCAAAGATTATATCAAAATATCCACTAACCACTAGACAGGGGAAAATAATATCAACCCGTAATATCATGTTTCATCCCTTCTTCGTACTCCCTCTACCTTCAAGTAAGAGAAAACACTCAGCTAGCTCAGAGACCCTCTGTGAAACCACGTTTCACTTAGAAATACATCTCAGTATGGAAGAAGAATTCATTAAAATTTCCCATTCACGCTGACTTTTGAAAGATTAAAGAGAAATTAGATCTGGGGTTATTACACAAAGCAGGGGAATTGCTCACTTAAGCCCAAATTTGAGGACTGTCCAATAGGAAATTGTCCCTCAGCTCTTTTTGTATTTGACAGGCTTGACTTTGGGCTCAAATTGTCTTGCCTAACTGAGTGATCCCCTGGACCCATATTCACAAAGTTTCAGTGTAGTCTATCAATGTAAGAATGCTGATCTAGGATCTGTTCCTGTCAGTATTATTGTAATTAAGAGAGGAATCTTATTCCGGATCAGCACTTCCACTCTGAGAAGCTTCATTAAAATGAACCTTGATCTCTGGATGCAGAAGCCACATTTGAAAGGGGCAAGTGGGATGGTTTCTTGACTCCACACTTTCTGACTCAGGCCAGGTTCAGGCCATGATGAGAAAAGCGTTTAAGCACTTATATCTACCGGCAAAAACGTGTAGGTCAGTGAAGGATATTTCAGTTTACTTTGATCTCATTGAGCCAGTCTGGTCTCACTGAGTGTGGTCATGGTGCAATACAGGGCCCGGAAAATGATCTGTAGGAAAGGTACATGCCCACCATTATGACTAGGGAAAGAAGGAGCTGCTATTTTCATTTTGACAGACATGAACCGAAACCATCCATTTCATGATATGGTACCATGGGCTAGACATATTAAAACTGAATCAAGCATTAAGAACAACTCAGGCCTCTGCTACCTGCAAGAACCAAGAGTCCACAGCGATCCTCTCTAAACGTAACTATGAGGACTTACAGTACAAACAGAGCCAAGTTCAGTTTGATCATTTTTTGTAGGTCATATTTATAGGTCATAGGTCATAATTGGCTTTCAGTTTAAGTGTAAATGCTCCAGATCTTGATCACAGTGAATGGATGTTAACGGCAAGTGGAAACTGTGTGCAATTGTTTGCCGTTTTTTCGGTATTTCAAAGGTATAGCACTGCCGCTGCCCTTTTGTTTCTCTGAAGTGTTTGACTGGGTCTTGAATGAAAGTATGAGTGAGAGCGGGGCAGTCTAAACACTGTTCGAGCCTCCAGCTGATTAATAATGGCAATGCTTCTGGTGAAAATATTGCCTATTGAATCTGGTGGTCAGAGTGTGTGCTTGGACCTCTTACCCAGAAGTTGGGAGTAAACACTTTGTACCAGTGTGTGAGGGCTAATTAATTATTTGTTTGTTTGTTTATTACATTACATTGCCAATCACTTGTATTGAGCTTGCTAATCCAAACCAACAACTACATTAACAATGTACACCAATTTGATGATAGCGACAAACGTTGAAAGGGCTTTTAAATTTGTAGAGATGAAGAGACGTCCCTCATGATAAACATTTGAATTAATAGACAACCAGAGATATTTAGGGAAAGATAAAAGGATTAAATATTCTACATCTCTAAACTTTGGTGTCTTCTGAAGTATGACTATGCTGGTCTGCATGTAAACGGAACTGTAAACGCACTAGTCTTTTACGCATCTCATGTAAATATCTCAGATAGTTCCAGTTTTTAGACAAAGAACTCAAGCTGTTGTGTGCCTTAGTTCTGTTGTAACTAAGACCATTAACATGCCATTTAAGACCATATTACCCTGTGCTTTTGCTTTATAGCAGAGCTGACAGATTTATCTGTAAAGCTGTGTTAGTTTTAGATAAATTGCATTGTTTCCATTGCATTTTCAATTATTTAGAGATTGTTGGCTAGCTAAACAGGAACAGAATGACAGCAGTCCAAAACTGTCCAAATGCCTCTAAAAAAGCAGTAATACAGCCATGCAAGTTTTAGAAAAAGGCTCAAAGTACAAATTATCCTTAGAACTCTATCACACCACCTTAAACAGAAAATTTAGACAGTACATCCTTTTTGTTCATTTTAACACAATAAAGCGGCCTGTAGGGAGCACACTGCAACCCAAATTTCTCCTGGGGACTGTCTATACAATACTCATCCTAATATGATAATTCTTCACAAGGTGATATACAACAATGCATTACAGTAACACAATTGGATCATGATTAACTAACCTGGTGCTCCTCAAATCTACTTCTCTTGTTTTCATATCTGACTTGAGTACTGCATTAGGTGGTTGTATGCCAGCTATTGTGAATGTGTACCAATAGGCAAGTGGGGGTATAGTAACTATAGAACAAGCTTTATAAGATCTCACAATAACTGCCATGTACAGGCTTTTTATTGGTACTGGGTTAAAGTAGGTATTTCAAACCAAACTTTTGATAGGTTTGAGGTTTTAAGAAAAAAACAGGGTGAAATAGAATTCAGAAGAATTCAGCAAGGAATCACCGTATCAGCACAGCTCTAGGGGTGGCTAACTTTAAATAAGAGCTTTGTAAAAATGTTCATTCTGTGCCATTTCACAGCCTGTCATCCTTTGTCATCCTTTGCGCCATGTTCTCAGTTCGCTGTAGCTGTAGCTTGGTGAAGGTGTTGCTGTAGCAGATGCTTTAAATCTCGAACGTTAAAGTGCTCGCGACTGCACAGCAGGAGAAGTTGGCTAATGTCTGTTCTAATATCACGCATCACTTCAGACGTCTCATAAAGTAAAGGTGTGGCTATCCTTTGCCGAAGACCCTGTTGGTGTCTCGTGTCTGTGTTAAAATCTCACATGCAGCATAATCTCAGACCAGGAGGAGTTGACATGGACCTGAATTTCTGAGGAAGTGGGGGGGGGAGAGTGGGGACACGAATGCTAAGTGAATGCTTGCTATGGGCTTTGATATTAATGACTAACAATTACTTTTTTTGATGGCTTGACATAAACTTAGAAATAATCCTACCAATCCTACCGAAACCAAATGCTAGCTCACTCACAATGATTCAGTTTCTCATTCAAACAAAAAGTAGGGAAGGAAAAGTAAATTGTTTATTTAATTTAATGTAATTTATTTAATTAAGCCAACCATCCTATCCCTGCAAATGAGGGAGGCCAGTTGTGCTTCTTTGGACTCTATAGAAGCTATAGACAGTTTTGGCACAGATGATGCTTAGACAGTTGTGCCACTTGGGAGTAGGGATCGTTAGTACTTTACTAATACCAGTATCGATACCGATACTGCTTAGCACATGAAAAGATTCAACATTTATTTTATTATTATTTTTGTTTTAGAAATAAGCAGCTAAATCATTACCTGAGTTTCCTGTATATATAATGAGGGAGGAGCAATTATTGGTCACCAAAAGTGTGTTGGGGATGTGCAGAGCATCGCTCCTGTCCCTGCCACTGATTCTATCTAGCATCAACCATTTGAAAATGCCAGCTATAATAGAATGCATTAACGCTGCATAAATACCAATAGCAGCACTTAGACTGTGTAAATGTCCAAGGAGCTGTTACAGAGCAAAGGAAATAGACAGAAAGAAGAACATTTGCAATAGAACACCAACACTGGACGCTTGAGATTTGCACTAAGGTTTTATGGGATTGTGAAATATATTTGTTAATGCAATTTGTCATTTATGTGAAGAAAAGTATCTGCGGGTTTCTGCAGTAAAACTGAAAGCAAATCTACTGAAAAACACGGAAGCTGCAATAAATGCAGAAGGTGAACATACTGAAACACTAAAATATGGGAGAGTAGATTTAGAGGCTTTTCTGTTAGTTTTCTTTCAGTTATTTGTTTTCTGCTTTTTCCTGACATGCAAGATGAATAGCTTGCACTTAATGGCCATTCTGACTAAATAAATGAAAGGGTGCTCTGTTACTTTTACTCATGTAATCTTGGATAAACGATCTTTAAAGATTAAACATCTTTAAAGATTAAACCAAGTCATTTCATCCTGCCACTATACAGTTCAACAGTCTGCATGACTAAAACCCTCCATGGACATAGTTGTTAGTAGTTTTAGCCCTGGAGTCGTGTGTAAAAAGACCATAGTCCAGGTGAGGTTAGAAGTTAGATGACAAATGTTGAGGAGAACATATCCTGGTGATGTTTTACTGATATAAAACATATGATTCAACTCATTAGGGTTTGTATAGCTCTCTGATGACTTGAGTCAGGTGTGCTAAAAGAGTATCGGTGAATGATGTCCTTGGGGAAGTGAGAGATTAAGGGGAAAGCTGCCCCCCATAGAGCTTCCCTGAAACATCTCAGCTGTGCCTGACAAACCAGAGTGATGTGCTATCAGGGTTAAACTGAGTCCTTGCTCTTTGTGTCTTCTGGGGCTGAATGAGGGAAAAGTCTCAGTGGTTGGAGATGACAGGGAGTGAACATGTTCTAATTAGTCAGCCTGAGCAGATAGCATCCTTCTCGTCTATAAAAGTGCGCACAATAGCAACGACACAATAGCAGACGCACATAAAAGCACACAAAGAACACCATGGATGTTCTTCCTGAATGATCTGGTGTTTAAATGACTCTGGAGGTTATCAGAACCCTCAGACAGACACATTTTTTGTTCTGAGTATATCAGTTCCCTCTGAATTCTCAGTGTGTTGTATATTTCTGTGTTTTCTCAGCTCCTCAGTGACCTGCTTATGTCCCCAGGGAGCTCACGGCTCCGGAGCTGGGCTTCCCTGATAAGGTTATTCAACTACAGCTTTGAAACACTTACCACACCAGCTATCAAAACAAGACAATTCATGGTTCTTGGCTTGGACATACAGTTCTAGAAAAAAGGCATAACATTAAAACCACTTGCCTTACGCTGCCAACACAGCTCTGAACCATCAAGGTATGGACTCCACAAGACTTCAGAAAGTCTGGCACCAAGTCAAAACCTTGATCTCTTTGTCATGTTCATTTAGCCATTCCTGAACAATTCTTGCAGTGTGGCAGGGGATATGATCCTGCTGAAAGAGGCCGCTGCCATTAACGAATATCATTGCCATGAAGAGATGTATGTGGTCAACAACGTTTAGGTAGGTGGTATGTGTCAAAGTTATATCCACATGAATGCCAGAACAAGAACATTGTTCAGTGCATCATGAATCAAAGGCACCGTTGTCTTTTTCTGCCTCTTTCCCATAGTGTATCCTGGTGCCATGTTTTCCCCTGAAAAGCGATGTAAACGCGCCTGGCCATCCACATAATGTAAAAGAAAATGTGATTCATCAGACCAGGTCATCTGATATTCAGTAATGATGAACTTAAAACATGTGAAAAATGGTCCCGTAAAAATGAATTCCACATGTTTTAAGTTCATGTGGAATTAACTGTCTTCCACAACTGACACACCTGGTCCAATCAAACATGATGTAATATTTAATAGTTACTGTTATGTTCATATTATTGTTTTTATTATAGTAATATAAGCTTTATGTATTATTTTATTAAAGTGGCTGTGCAATTGAGACAGATTCATGTAAACTACATCTGTTCTTATTGATTACCCTGTATTGTGTAAAAAAAAACCCTTAAATGTAAGGTGTTTTTTTGTTTCTTTCTTTCTTTTTACTCAGTTCCATCCCATATTCAATTCCACCTGTTAGTTTGGACCTTATTACACAATACTACCAACACTGGAAGTCTGCCGTCTTGGACTCCTGGCCACAGATGGCGTAGTTGGAAATCCAGCTCCAATCTCTTTACGATAGGGCCAAGTCTAAGACAGGTTCACCACTTGGGAGCTTTATTCTTGCATTTTTAGTACATAGTCCATCCCTGTGCTCTGATGCTGGCGTGTGCTGGTTCAACACTGGATGGGTGAGTAGTACAGATGTGGTAACACTTTACTGTAGGCCAGTATTTTATAAGGATACAGGACACATACATAAGCCTTTTATGTAAGACAGTTGACATACACCTATGTAAACATTTATAAAGGCTTGTTCTAAAAGATGTTCATTTCTGGGATGAAACGACATTGAAGTTGAGTAAAGCAGACTTTATAACAGTGGACGCTTGTTGAAATGAGGCTTTATTTATCTTAAAGCACTGTAGGTTTATGGCATCTGTCATAAAATGTTTATGTGGGTGTCTTGCAGCTTTATGAAGGGTGCAATACAGCTGTGTTACCAAATTTGCCACTGAACAAGAGAGAGATAATATGTGAGGTTATCTACAGACAAAGTAAAAACTGGTGGCGTTACCTTACTTTCCTAGCATCAGGCAGATTAGTAATTAAACACCGACAGATCAGTTCGCAGCTGATAGCCTGGTAGTTTTGGAGTTTCCCCTGCAATCGGAAGGTTGTGGGTTTGAATCCCAGGACTGAAGGTGGGACCACTGAGGTACCCTTGAGCAAGGTACCATCCCCACACACTGCTCCCCGGGTGGTGCGTCGCTGGCTTCCCACTGCTTCACATGGTGAATAGGTTAAATACAGAGAACGAATTTCACATTGTTCACACTGTGTGTTGTGCTGTGGTGTGTTCACATGTGACAAAATGGCCACTTCACTTTTTACTTTTTAGCTTACATAGGACTACAGTAAAATGTTTCATCTCTTTTTTCTAATGGCTGCTTACGCACCGAATATTTATTTGATTCCCCCGGTCACGAAAATGGTAGCCCAGTCGTAAAAAAAATCACATGAGACATGAGGCAGATGAATAGACTGATATATGTAAATATATTCATTTAGTACCATCACAGAAACACTGCATTCTAACCAGGCTGTCATTTCAGCTTAGTTTCCAAATCATCACTTTTCAAAGGAAAAAAACAACAGTTCTGGAAGATCAGAACTTCACAAGAGAAGGTGAAAATGGAATGTTTCTTGCTAATGTAAGTTAATGTAAAAAGTTATTTTGGAGCGGTTGTATTGGTCTGTATTCATCATGAAACTTTCACACAATATAAAGGGTGGTTGTTCTGTCCAAATTACCTAGAAAAACTGGAGAAAAATACAGTTTACAGCTAAACTGATAAGTACTGCTTTGAGCAGTACATCTGAAGTACATCTGCGATTGAAGGCTAATAGCCTGTGACCTAAAGGCAAGCTCAGGTAAAGCTCAAAGCATTTTTGCAGTCGTCTTTGGATCACATGTTTTTGACATTACTGGTGTAAGATGACATACCTTTAGGGCATTTGCACTACAGAGGATGGTGGAGGATTACGGGACGTGGGCCAGACTTCAGTCAGTGAATTAACACAGTCCTCTGCGGCAGTAAAACTCAATCCAGTATTAAACACTACAAGCCATAAAATGTTCTCCACTTTAGCAGCAATGCCATACTACTAAAGTAATACTTGTATCCACTTTTCCTCTTCGTACTTAAAATCTAAGCTAACACATGTTTACTGTCTGAGATTTACTTCTTTAGTTTTACACTTAAGCTATGAGGCTAATGTAGCTAACAAGTACTGGAAACCTATTAGCATATTAATTTTTATTGTGCAATAATAAAATTGTCAGATGGTTGTGGGTTCGAATCCCAATTGCTAGTGACACCACAGAGGTACCCTTGAGCAAGGTACCGTCCCCACACACACTGCTTCCCAGGCATCCCTCACTGGTGGCAGCCCATTGCTTCACTTGGTGAATGGGTTAATGCAGAGAAAGAATATCACATTGTTCACACTGTGTGCTGTGCTGTGGTGTGTTCATGCGTGACTAAAAAGGGGGCCACTTTACTTTACTTTACTTTAAGCCCCTTAATACCAGAGCTAAAATAGCTTCTATCCTATCTACTGAAACGCTTCTCATACTGACACAATACATATCATTATATATTTATTGTTTATTGTTGTATTGTTTCTTTAGTTTTGTACTGTTCTCTGTATGTCTGATATATAAATGCATTTAAGAATCCCCATGTATTTTATCACAGTCATATAAAACCCTCAAAATTCAGTTTGTTGAATTTTTAATTTTGTCTTTTTTAATTACTATAAACACCAGGTTTTCTTACCTTTGTGTTTACATTTCATAATTCTTCCTCCGTCTCCTATAAATTTACCATTTCAGAGATAAGACAGTGATGATATGCACATATGGCAGTTACTTACTCCTCTTTTGTAATGTTTTTGGCAGTCAGATCAAGAAACGAAGCCCGGACTCTGAGTTCTGTGAGAAAAAGCATGTTAACACGAAGCCAGCAACAGGGAAAGAGTCAAGTAGAATGAATGGTTTTGTAAAAAGCTTGCAATTGTGTTCACTATTTGGAGATGTCTATCAGTGCCTTAATGGGAAAACCCAAAGGACAACCAAAGAAATCTGCAAGATAAGATAGGATACACTGCTTCAGCAGCATTGGCCACTTTATCGGAAACCTCACCCTTTAGCTTCCAGTCACTGCCCACTTTATTAGGAACCTCTTGCATTAGCTTCCACTCACTGACCACTTTATCAGAAACTCCTCCCATTAGCTTCAACTTATTGACCACTTTATCAAAAATCTGTCCTTTTAGCTTCCACTCACTGACCACATTATCAGAAGCTCCTCTCCTTAACTTCCATTCACTGACCGTTTTATTAGATGCTATTCTCTTGTAGTGGTCCTTGCCGCTGGACACTTACAGACTGTAGTCCATTTGTAGTCCATTGATGCACTGTTTATGTTTACGTAGACTTTCTCTAACCCTTCATTAAATGTAGGTTGCTGGCCACAGAGCTGCTCTTTGTTGGATATTCTGGGTGGCGGATCACTCTCAGTCTATCTGTGCAGACAGTGTAGACTGCAGCACTTCTTATTGTAGCTGGCAGAGGGAGGGCCTTACTGACCCCCAGAGAAGGTGAGGACGTTAATGCAACAGATGTGTGCAGTTGTATTTCTATTTAACCAGAGACGCATTTGGCAATATATGTCTTCTAGTTTCTATTTTCTTCTACTTTAACTATTATATAATGAGAGTTATATATTTTATTGGTGGAGATATGTAGTATAGAATAAGTATAGTGTTTTAAAATGGTTCTATATAGTATAATTCATTAAAAACTCTTGTTACTCAATAAATTCATCAAAATAACTGTACAAAACCATGTATTCTTCATCTTCTTCGTCTTCTTCTTATTATTATTATTATTACTGTTATTTTAATAAGTTGCTGGGGGCAGGAAAACTGTCCCCAGGTCAACTGCTGATGTTCTCCTTTTTTTCATTTGTTCTTGTGTGTCCTGTAACTACAGTATTGCATCTAACAATACCAGCAAAAACCAGCAGCTCCTGCCACGTGATTAACACCCAGCACTGCTATTAATGTGATAGAGTTAGAGCAGGTTTCAACCAGGTTGCTAAGGAACAAAGCTGGCTCCTCAGATTCATGTTATTTCTGATTTTCACGTCACGGCTTTCACACCTCCAGAGTAAGTGCAGCAGCAGGAGCGCTGAAAAGAAAAAACGAGAGGAAGAAGCGAGTGCTCCGAATCTCTGAATGTTTCGACAGAGTAACTATATGGAAAATAAAGCTAAGAAGAGGAAACAGGACAAACATAAAACTACAGAAAAACATGTTGTGTTCACCCCCGTCTGGAAAAGTGACAGAAAAAGAGACAAAAACAGAAATTTGTGAGCTCATGAGCTTAAGCATATATGTCAAGATTTAATTCATATGTTTTTAAGACCAAGCAATAAAAATAAACTGCACTAAATAATAACAGACTATGAAAGGCCTTTTAAAGATTATAAAATACTTTACTGGAAAGACTTTAAGATAAAAAAAAAATGCATGTAAATGCTCCTCTTTTAGGGTTTGTTCCTTAGGCCCTGTTTACACTCGATTTTAAAATGTGAACAGCACTACAGGTGTAAATGACCATCAAAACGCATTGTGGACATCACAGGAAAATGTGACATGTGACAACATGCCATCACTCAAAAAAATGGAAAAGAGCAGCATAAAATAAAACCTTTGAAGCAAACCTAATGTTAAAGCCAAAGACAAGAATCAGACCTCCAGACTGAAAGTAAACTGTCATCCAAAATGGCAATAACAGTGATTTCATTACTTTATGTAATATATATATAATATATGAACTTTAAATTTGACAGGATACACACTTTGAAAATATTTGTAAAACATGACAGCCATAAATGAGAAAAGATGAAAGAGTGTATGCACCTGACTGGATTAACAATTTGTGGCATATTGCAAACTAACTAGAAATGGCAAAAAAAATGACAGAGAAAGAGACCAAGACAAGCATGTGACAGCCCATGGGTTTTACATTGTAATGCTGAAAAAAATCTACTTTATAATCTACTCATCTTCTGTAGGAACATGATTTATCAACATTATTGTTGCATTTATTTTAATATGTAGGTTTCCCACAAAGGAATATACTTCACATTTCTGTATGCATTTTAGTACTACTCTGATGATACAGTTCAGTAACAAGGGTTTTCCATATCAACAAGAATTGTGTGCATATGCTTATTCAGAAACTACCACAGTACATCCAACAATAAAGGCAGCATGGAGCTTCTTTTATACAGTGACAGAAAATACAGTAACACACAGGGCAGATTTAAATTTAAAGTTAAAGAAGATTCATTTTTTTTTTAATCTTCTGAATGGACAACCAATGTTAGCTAAGAGATGGGAAGGTAAGACAGAGGCAAAAGCATATTCCATTGTTTTGAACCTTATTTCCATATGCTGCTTTGTGTCTTACCATTGATTACCACAGACAAGTATTTTAACAGTTTAGTTGCATTTAGGAAAACAGAAGTCCTGGCCACTCTAAACTCAATTATAACAGAAGCCAAAAGGCAGTTAATGAATTCTGAATAAATAATGAATAAACATTATTATTGCAATTTCAAACCTGCAGGTGTTAAAAATAAAAGACATAATGAGAGAATGTCATGCCTTATGAAGTTTAATTCAACTTTCCAGCATTGTAGCGATACTGTAAAGAAGAAGTCCCGGTTACTTCACTTTCCCTAATATTTTGTTGTATCCAATGTGCTGGTACTGCTAGTCATTTGGAAAACTAATCCTCTCCCACCCGAAAGAACTCTAATTAGCTATTTAGCAAATACCTGTGACTAGAGAACTGATGAAAAATGAAAAATTTCAGTAAATATTTACTGACAATTAAGCAACTGCTCATTGGCTTCTATCACAACTGTGGCTCAAGTCGACAAGTTTTCTGTTATTTTCTAAATACAGGAGAATTATTTTGTAATGCTGAGATAAAGTAGGTAGAGATTAGGTTGAATAACACTGGAGTATTCCATTGAGTGTTGAGTTGAAGACAAGAAAGAGTGTGAGCTTCAGTCGCTGAACATTCAGTGGAATAACAATACATAGCATATTGCTACCTGGCTTAAAATAGCACACACACAAAACACAGGCTGCTGCATTTGTCTCTGTCTGGAAAATGACAGACAAAGTGACAAAAGCACAATAGAAAAGTGACAGCATACGGTATTAAATAAATACGAATTTATATATAGCTGACACTGCATCCGTCTGTCCTTCTGGCTGTCAATCGCTCTCCCCCAGAGTGAAATGTAAAGAGCTGAAATGTCAGCTCCGCTCGACGTCGGCATTTCAGCTGAGAGCACATTAGCATGTTCAGGTCACAGCGTCGTCCCCACAGAGTGGAGTGAACGAATCCACTTATTCCTCCTTCTTTCTCTCTTCCTCTCTCTCTCTCTCTCTCTCTCTCTCTCTCTCTCTTAATAGATATTATATATAATACATGGAGAACAGAATAAGAAAGAAAAGACTGAGACAAAAACAGAGAGAGAGAGAGAGAAAGAAACAAGAAAGAAAAGAGAAAGTGAGAGAACATCAGAAAAAAAGAAAGGAGCAAGGAGAGAGAACGAGAGAGAGGAAGAAAGAGAAGAGCAGTAGTTTAGAGGTAAAGAAAAAGAGTGGAAAACAGAGGGAGAGGGTATAGGGGGAAAAGGAGTAGAGGAGAAAGTGAGAGAGCATGAGGAAAAAGAGAGAAAGTAGCAAGGAGAGAGAGGAGAAAGTGAGGAGGAGAGAAAAGAGAGGGAGTGTAGGAGGAAAAGAAAAAAGTGTGTGCGTGTGTGTGTGAGAGAGAGAGAGAGAGAGAGAGAGAGAGAGAGAGGGAGAGAGAGACACAGAGAGAGAGACAGAGAGAGAGAAAGAGAGAGAGAGAGAGAGAGAGAATCAGTATGTAATGCAACCGTCTCTGACCCTGCAGGTCCTGACCAGCGTTTTCACTGTGAATGCACACCCAGACCAAACCGGCTCAAACTAACCCCAGCCAGCGTAAGGTCTACTACAGCAGAGCAGAAACAGGTCTTTAGCTAAAGAGATTCTACAGCCGAAGGCCTTTAGTCTGGTGATGGTGCGGGGCAGTGGGCAGTTCACCAGTTCTTTTAGTTTAAGTTTGACATACAGGTTTAGAAACAGAGAACATCTCACACTTCACATTACATTAACACACGGCTTTAACATCCAACCCACTGCTCAGCAGGCCTCAGCCTTTTCTCAAACCTCACAACAGTAGACATAAGACGTGGGTGGTGCAGGGATAGGTCTGGGTCAGTTCGCCTGTGGTTTGAAAAAGGTCTAATCAGAGCTAAATTCCTGGCTTTAACACGTAAAGAAGTGTGCTCTGTTTCCTCAAGACCTTTTACCCCGGCGTTACCATCAGGGCAAATGGCCACGTCTCAAACCGCCAAACGTCCAGGCCCACCTGCAAGGGCCTGCATTTACAGATGAAAAGAGAAGAGGAATCTGCAGGGCAGCCACTCTGTGTAATGATCACCCACACCGCGGGGGAAACAAAAGTTCTGTAAGGGCTTGGGGAGAGGGGTTGAGTCACTCGCTGTAGCCTCCAGACGCTGCTTTTACTGAACCCCCACTGCCTTTGAAGCCCCAGCCTGGCCCTGATGCTGGAGAAGTGCATTAGAGGAATGGAGGGAGGGGTAATCATATGGGCTTCAGGAAGGCACAGTAATGGCAGCCTCCATTTACTGCACTTCATCCATCACATAAGAGTCCAGGGCGTCCAGCATAGCAAGTAGAGGCTGCTGCTGTGGTAGTGTGTCAAAGAAACAGAAACTCAAAATATGATTTCGAATATTTGTTCTTTCACAAAGTACAATGCATAAAGAAATGTTTCATTCTTTGTAATTAAAAATGGTGGCAATTTTATCTGTCTATCTATCTATCTATATATATCTATATCTATCTATCTATCTATCTATCTATATATATATATATGTAATATATAACATATATCTATGTAATCACCTTGTGTTTGTGTGTGTGTGTTTGTGTGTGCGCGCGCGCATGTGTGTGTATACAACAGTTCCGACAGCACAGTCTGATTGCTTTAGAAGCTTTCTACCTGTGTGTGTACTTGTTATTTGTTGAAATGGCAGCTGTTAGTAATTTTCTACTTTTAGCTTGTACAAACAGAAAGCGAATATCACACAGGGAGCCCGTTTGGTCCGATTCTAAAGAAGAGAGTGATAGCAAGTCTGCATCAAATGCCAAACCTGTCGTTGCTCCTAAGTAAACATGTCAGTGGCCAGCTGTGACAGTGGAACAACTTAACGTCAAACAAACTAGAGCTGGCCCGAAACGGACACAAATACAAATCGACAAACAAGATGGGCTGCGAAATACTGGCTGAAAAGAACACCTTCAGGTAAATCTGTTAAAAAAGTTAAAAAGCCAAGCTCAGCGTAACATTGCAACAGTTTCAAGTACTGCAAAATACTTTTTTGTGGAAGCTATCACCAATACTAAAGCATCTTGGGTACAAAATTCAGGGCTTCTTTGCTTTACTTTTTTCTCTATTTGTTAAACACATATAAAAACTTGTAACTTGATAACTGTACACATGTGTGGAATATATACAAAGCACCACTTTTATATTTTATAGCACCTTTATACTGTGTATTATTTAAAGAATAGAAGCCGAAGTGGAGTATGTTATCACAAATAACATCACAGCTGTAACGATCTCTGGCACTCATCTTCCGCATGTGCTCGCCGCCAGATCACAGCTGTGATGTTATTTGTGAGAACATACTCCACCTTGGCTTCTATTGTTGAAAATAATACACAGTAACAATATATGTGTTACTTTGATTACATTCTACACATGTGCACAGCTATCAGGTTACGCAGTATTTACATTACAAAGCTTTACATACATTTAAATAATTAGTGTCAGCTGTTTGAATGTTTAAGGTCCCTTATCACAGAAAATCATGTTTTCCTAAATAAATGTTTTTTAAATAATAGTTTGGTATTTAAAGTAAAGTTTCAAGCTTGTTTACTCATCAGTCCATACAGTCCATCAAACTAAGAAACTGCAGCAATAGCCCATTTTGAATTCACTGTCTTTGTGATGGAACAGAAACCAACAACAGTTTAGCCACACCCATTCATCGGTAAAGGTATAAGGAGTGTTTCATCCTGGACTGCTTTGTAAATAAGGGACCACAATTACATACACCCAGCTTAAAGGTGCAGTTACAAAAACTGTTTCATTCTTAGGGATAAAGCAATGATGGAAAATAGTCATGTAAAAATGTTTTTGGTACAAACAAATGCTATATGTGGATCTCGCGGGAAAAATAAACCACAAATAAAATGTAGGAGATGGGCTCTTTAAAATGCAAATGTGTGCCTGATTATACAAGAAGAAGAAGCGCGCGCACACGACTGCAGAACGTGAGTGGTGGTATGAGTCAGCTTAACCTTGTTAAAATGCGCAGTATGCAGGGATGCGTTGTAGCAACCACTCAAGACCCTCATCGGCTGACAGTACAATAGTAACCCGCAGCCTGAAGGACTTTGAGTTTGTGTGATTCTGTGCCTGCTGTGTGTTTGAGACGTGCGCCGCATTAACGCTGGGACCAAAGTGTGTCATGGTGATGCAGGAAGGGCTGTGTAATCGCTAATGTCAGTCTGTCGTTGAAAAACACACTCCAAACAAGTACGCAAATCACAACACCCCACTGAACACTGATTCTTCAAGTAGGATATGTTCCTGCATCAACATCTCTTTGTCATTACTGGAGCAGCATTCCTTTTGTCCAATCATGGCTAACTGATGTCACTGGTGTGCTTCCTAGTCAGACTGCGTAGACCTCTGAGACTGTGCATCACGCCCAAATAAGGGACTACGGGCCTATGCTGTTTTTCTCAAATCACTCTATTGCACTATGTGGTAAATTTAAATCTTCCAGAAGTGATGTGTATGGTCTTTGTACATTTTTCCAATGCACGTCACTGGATTCTCTGAATTATGACATTTGTAAGTAGTCGAAATGCATACATACCAGCTAACCTTCCTGCACATTCTATTGACTCTGCATTACAAGCAAATATAATGAGGCAAAATGCTTCTACCCGAACTAACTACCACCATCCTGCTCGCATCCTTCAGCTCTGCTTGGCGGGTTTTGGGTTGAATCTGATTTAGATGCAGCGTAGCCATTCTGGTGATGAAACAGAGGCTTTGCTAGTGCCAGGTTTGGTCTGACAGGCAGTTACATTAGTGTCTGCATTATAGTGAGGCAATCGCTACAACTATACACTTAAAAGGCCCATATCATGGGAAAATGAGTCTTCTTCATTTCTTCCTCCGGTAAAACAATATGATAAGTAAATATTGTGCAGTGGGTAGGACTGTCGCCTCACAGCAAGAAGGTCCGGTGTCCGGTTTCTGGGTAACTGAGGGTCCTTACTGTGCATGCAGTTTGCATGTTCTCCCTGTGTCTCTGAGTGTTTCTGACGAGTAGACAGTCAAAATAGATGCATGTCAGGTGAACTGGAGATACTAAATAGCCCCTAGGTGTTAGTGTGTGTGTGTGTGTGAATGTGTGTGTTGCTCTGCCATTCGCCCTATGACCACTGGGATTAGCTACAGTAACCACTGCAACCCTGGTTAAGGACAATAGATGGATGCTAATATAGATTCAAAATGTACCATTTAATCCCCAGTCCATGGAGTCCATGCCTGGAAACCAGGCTGTGAAAACATCTGGTTTTGAATTCCTTAATTTTGTGAGATCACAAAAACCAACACATCTGTTTTTCAGCCCAGATGGCTTTCAGAATGAGGCACAGGCCAGCCAGTCCGAGCAGTTTGTTTACATTTATCAGGCACCACAACAGCCTGTTTAAAGGATAAAGAGGGGTTGGATGTTTGTGTCAAATGAATTACCATACAGAAAACATAAGTGGACTTTAGAAAAAAATATAGCATATGGCCCTTTTAACCTCCGCACTTGATGAAGAGCACTGGTTTGCCTGGGTGTTTTAATGAATGATGTCACTGAGCTTGCAAACTAGCAGATTACAATAAAGACGCGACTTCAGCAGTTGTGTAAGAAAAAAAGATGGAATAGTTTGACAGTTGTATGAAGCCCAGTTTGAACATTGCAAAAGGTTTTATTGCTTAGTCTTCTCATTTCTGTTGACTTGGAGTAGATTAGGTTCCTGGATCAGCATTCCTTTTAACCAGTCACCAGTGGTGATGTGGTAAAGGCTGTTTAATTGCCTCCGTCAGCCGAGTCTTAGGAGGAAATATTCCCAAAAGCAGCTGAAGCTGTAGTGCAGCTCTCGAGTGAAGAGCCTTAATGAACCGAGATAAAAATCAGAGCACTTCTGCCTGAGCTACAACCCGCTCACTGCTGCTTATGACAAGGTTACAAGAGGACATACAGGAGAACATTCGGATAAGGGGAGATAAATCGATAAAGCTAAACTGCATGCCAAAGGTTTAGCTTTTTAGAATGTTTCAGTACAAATGATCATTAATTAACAATCTATTAAAACTAATAAATATGTGGACCATATTACTATTACTTTATTAGTATAATGTAAGTATTTAAATATATATAATGCATATGGGACTTATTATGGTAGCATTTTATTTGAATAACTCACTGTAGATGCTTTGTAGAAATTTAAATCCGGACCATCAACTAAACATCCAAAATATACATTTTCCTAACCCTGATTAGCCCTTATTATGCTGAGAAATTTGCTAATAATTCAAACCTCTTTAGATAACCTTAAGGGGTCTACGTAAACAAAGTAGGATCATTATTGCATAAACATATTTAGATATATAAAACATGTGGAACAGATTATTATGATTACATAAATGCATTTGCAAATACCACAGCCTGTCTGGACACATCCTCTACAAGGAACACATGGCACTACAGGGAACATATGGCATTTTTCTTCAAATATCAATGCACAATTTCTATTTATTTGCTGATTTTCCTACTAAAACACACCCGCTAAACCTGGCAATTAACAGATGTTGTGAGGTGTGCTTGAGCAGGGAAATCATCCAGCTGTGTTGGTCACTGGCCTTCCAGAAGCTGTGCACTCTTGCTGTAGAAGATCTGTAAATAAAATACATGTGAAACATTTAGATGTCCTGATGTTATATGCTAACAAAACAGAACCTCAACCTCTCAACCTTTTGACAGTCAGTGTAAATCCCCAACGACCACCACCCCACTGCCAACCTGCCTTTTCCTAATTACAAGCTGCAGTACCACTCACCTGTCAGTAGGGGGAGAGAAAGAGCAATACACATTAGCTGAGCTTATGCTATACAGGAGCCGTCGCCATGACGACCTCCTTCTGACCTACTTGGAAGCGCGAGCCCTTACACACACATATACATACTCACACACGAATGCATCATGCTTGCACACACACAAACACACGCACGCACATGTGTTAGCAAGTGGCTGACATCTGGGCTAGATCCCCATACCAACCAGCGGCCCACTTACAAGAGGCTTCTCAGTCCTAATTACAGCCCAGATTTGGTGTAACACACACACACACACATACACACACACACAAAACCTCTCCTCATTACTCCATCTGTTCATTATGGACTCATTCTAAGGAAAACCCTGGTAAGGGTTAATTGTGTCATTTCATACAACGCCCCATTAATTTCATTTTCTGAAATGCGTTAGCACAGTGGAAGTGAAGGGGCTGAAAGGAAGGGTCATTTTTCACTGCTTTTCAGTCAGTTTTAAATGGAAACCTACTGTAGTCTGCCATTAAGCTCCTAATTCTGCCTGTGTGTGTGCAGACAGCCGCTAGCTGCCAGCTAGCCTCATCCTTAACTACAGTCTGAAAGGAAAGCACTTCCTACAGGCAGTTCAAACCAACGTGAGCTTTCACTTTTGTTGCATGGTGCCCATTCACACCCGAGAACCACGCAACACCCAGACCCAGTGTCCTACACACACTCTTTACTTTACGCATGCTCTGTAAAAATAAAAATCTGGAGCAATGTCCACTACCAGAAACCTGAGTTTCTCCTCAAGATTAGATCAGAATCACTTTACTTTTCATCTTGGTCCAATCAGTACTTACTTATGGATAAAGCAGAAGACAAACAGACATATAAATAAATACAAGAGACAAAGGATATTAAAATACATACATAAATCAAAAATATCCGCATCCAGAATATGTAAACTAAAAGTAAAACGTATTTACAACTGCACTCTGAATCCATTTTATTAGAAACCATTACCTTGCATTTCCACTTACTGGCCATTTTAGTACAAATACATGTTTAGTACGTTGTACATTCACTCTTGGGGCACTTTATAAGCTCCATCTACATTATAGGCCAACTACAGACTCACTACCGGTCAGAAATTATTTGGGTGGTGGACTATTCCTAGCACAGCAGTGCCACTGACATGGTAGTTTGTATGGCGCTGTTAATGTCATGGCTAGTTTAAACGTGGTCCAAACACGTCTGGCCCAGAGCAGCTCTGTGATCAGAAACTGACCATTGATGAAGGACTAGAAGATGTCATACACTAGTTGTGCATCAACAGATGGGCAGCAGTCTTTATCTGCACACCAGCAAGGCTCCAAGAGAGCGGTTTCTAATAAAGTAGATAGGGAAGGTAGGTCAGGTTGGATGGGACTGTGACATGGAATGAAAATTTGCAAAAGCTCCTGCAGCCCTGTGCTTGTGAACAAAGGAGATGAATATGTTAAGACCTAAAATTTGCAGTTCAGTCTCTTTTTATCCCACCAAAACGACTGACTCATACCACTGACTCATGCAGAAACTTAATGTACTGTTTTTAAATGAAAGGGTGCGATTAAACTTTCACATTTTTCTGCTTTTCTTAAAGTTAAACGGTTTTGGGCCTTTAACTTGTAATCTTCTTTCTCTTTCGAGTCTGTTTTCACTCAGCTCACTCAAAGCTGCTTTATCAAGACTAAGTAAAGCACTGTCAGAGCATCTGTTTATGATCGCGTGCATTTAAATGTTTTACATTTAGGAACATATTTATTTTTATAAATGCAAATATTCCTCACAAATTTCCATAAAGGAAAACTAGGCTGCATAAACGGGCAATTTGCAAATCATTGTTTTGTAATGCCACAAAAATAAGCTCCATAATATCCACCACTTCAGCCAACCACAGTGTAGCCCTGTCATTCTAGCTGCTGTTATAAGGGATGTTTCGTTCTCCTGTTTAATAAGCCATAGGGAATCCAATCAAAGGTCATTTGGACATATCAGTCTTAAAGACACAGTAACAAAAACAACCTGTTTCATTCTAAGAGATTAAGTGTAGTGAATCATGAGTGATTTTGTATTAAACCACACAAATGTTATAGCGGATCTCAGGGAAAACAATAAAAAAAAACAAGACATGTTAAAAATGAGCCATTTTACTTGTAATACTATTTGAGAACCCAACCACCACACTAACCTGACCTAAAGCCGTTTTTCCATTCTGGAGGTTTCAGTCTTGTTAGTCGAGGCAGTAACCCCAGGCCAGACTGAGTGCGGTAGGATGCTGCAGGCTTGCATGAGCCTAAAAATCACCTTACCTCACATCATCCCCACCGAGGGGCTTCCAGCTCAGGAAGTTCAACAAAGCGATAGGAGAAGAGGGAATAAAAAGACTTCCGTCCTCTGACATGATGCAACCCACAGCCTAGAGAGCAGACTCATAATTTGCACATTTTTTGCCTTCCACCCCAGTGTTATTGATCCACGCCTCTTATACACTGAAACTACAAAGCTAATGTAGCTAACAAGTAATACACACTGACTGGCCTGCCTACAAGCACTGTGCTAAGTGCATGCCTAAATCATGATACACTCATTTCAAACCATGTCGAGATGTTAAATCATCTCAAACATACTTCGTTATGTTGTTTATGACACTGTATGACATACTGTTATCTATAAACATGGACAAAAATACAGCTATGTAACGTACTGTTTTTCCATTTTTGGGCCAGTGCTTATCAGCCAGATATAATCTTGGCATATCCTAAACATTATAAAAACATATAAAGAAATGGTGAAGAAGTGAGAACAAAGTTAAGAAGCAGATTATAATCCCAAATGTTCCTGTTTGTGTTCATTAAAGTATTGCTGAAACTAGCTCTAAGTACTTTAAGATACACTACATGTGCAGACAGGGATGGCAGCACTGGGCTGCAAGTGAACTGCATTCCCTGGGGTAATGAAGCTCCATCCAATACCTTTGGGATGAGTTGGAGTGGAGTTTCTGCTCTAGAACTAATCACCCAACATTGGTGTCTGACCTCACTAATGCTCTTTTGGGTGAATGCAATAAAAACATCACAGCAATATCCAACATCTATTGTAAAACCTTCCTAGAAGAGTAAAGATTGTTGGTACAACAAAATCACTATTAATACCAGAAACACCAGAGTGGCAGGAGTCTATGCACGTTTTGGACATATAGTGTGGCTCTGGTTTCTTCAGCGCACATTTTTCTTTGCACATCAGTCACACCACCAATCAGTACACAACCATCTCCAGCTTCATACGTGTAGACAGTGGTGGAATGTAACAAAGTATTTGTACTTCGTTACTGTACTTAAGTACATTTTTACGTATCTGTACTTTACTTA
>JBBPCZ010057418.1:0-12564 GCA_037974445.1 Brycinus macrolepidotus | reverse complement strand
GCTGGTTTCTAACGAGAAGAAGCTGTGCTGTAATCAGCGGAAATACCCCAAAAAACACAGCAGCACTAGTGTGTGTGCGCGCGCGCGTGTGTGTGTGTCTGAATGTGCGTGAGCTAAAAAGAATAAGCAGCGCGTCTCACTCTAGACCCTTCCCACCTTTGGGCGTGGACAGGACATTAACAAACAAACACACACACACACACAAACATTTTACTGCTGTATTTGTGTGGTATTTCCACTGATTACTGTTAACCTAACCCCAAGCTGTGGTGGTGGTAAAGAATTCCATTTTCTCAGCTTCATGCAAAATGAATTCATTTTCCTGTATTTTACATGGATTATACTCATTCGCTATTACGTTATATACGTATATATATGTGTGGGTGTGGGTTTTCTCACTTTAAGTAATGCTAAGTACTATTGTTAAGTAATGCACTAGTGCTAATAGTGTCCCTTTGTAGAGAATGTTCAGACAGTTGGACACAAATTTATGATGACCTGCATATTCCAAATTTCCATATGCAAAATATACAAAAATAATCACTGCTCTGATTCATCCAGAATGTAAACCATCCTCTGCTACACACAACATTTTGGGGCAGCTGGTGACCCAGTGGTTAGGGATTTGCCCCTGCGATCAGAAGGTCGTGGGTACAAATTCCAGGAGTGCTAGTGGGACCACTGAGGTACCCTTCAGCAAGGTACCGTCCCCATACACTGCTCCCCGGGCGCTGAGTTCCTGGCTGCCCACTGCTTCACTTGGTGAATGGGTTAAATCCAGAGAAAGAATTTCACTGTTCACACTGTGTGCTGTGGTGTGTTCACATATGACAAAAATGGACATTTTACACACTTTACTTTACTTGAAATTTAGTAAAACCTATTTAGATGGTTTAAGTTACATATTAAAGATACTACAACACCTAACCCTAATCTTAATCTTAATCCACACTTAAATTTAACCCTCCCCATAAACATAATGCTGTTGATAAAACATTATTATTTTTAGTAATAATCATGGTTAGCACTATAGCACTTGTGACTTCTGTTACATTCTGTCCTCAGTGTGGATAATTCGTTCCAGATCAACATTAATTATAAGCCGCGGTCTGCACTGTAGTTTTGTTTCAAGGGAAATAGCAGTGACAGAAATCGAAACTTTGAGGCATGCCTGGAACCTCAGCAGAAACATGCCCACAGTAAGAAAGAGGTAATGGCTGTGTGCCTTAGGGTGTGGCTGTAAGACCAGCTAACGCTATCATTCAAAACCGTTAGCTCAGTGGTTGGAGCGCTGGTCTTCTAAAGCAGGCATCATGAGGTCGAGGCTTACTGGGGCCTAATATTGAGATTTTATGGGCAATGTTCTATTAATTCGTTAGACCAGTTTCCCAGACTCATATTAATTCTAGACCTAGACCAAAATGATTTTCAGTGATGACTCATCGCTGAAAATGTAATTACTAAAGTCAATCTAGTTAATGTAATCTTGGTCCAGCTAAATTATCGACGGTCTAGCAGAAGAACTTCGTTGCTCAATACCCTTTTCTAAGCTTACCTTAGTACATTAGTCATTTTAAGCCAAAGAAACCACATTTGAATTATTCCAACAGTTTTATTTTTCAGTGGGCAAATAGTTTGGTTTCTGTTACAGGTACATTTCATACGGCTGATAAGACGAGCACAAACAGCCCAGAGAACATAACAAAGGAAGACGATTCTATAATGTTCCTGATATAAAATGTAACGAAATGTAACCATTTCACATTTTACACTTGCTACTCAGGTGGCGAGGCTTCGAACTCGCATTTTATAAAAGGCTCGTTGCTTAGTTTGGGCTTTGCTCCCTGACAGAGGCGAAGGTGCTTAAGCAGGCTCTCCTGGTCAAACTTGAAGATCATTCCCTGAGGAACATGGAACGCCACTGTCACATGATCCCACATGTAGAACTTCCGCTTCCTCTTAAGCACTCTGCGCACCCGTATTTCTTCACCGGAGACCAGTTGAAAGGCATGAGTTTTGCTCATAGCCTCTGCTCTCCACAATATCTTGTCATCTTTGAACACACACACAGCGTTTGGAGAGTCCTGGAGAAGTGGGTATCTCTTGAACTCTCTCTGGGCATCCGGACCATGGACCACAATGGCATACATGACCTCTTGCTTATAGACCACTGTCTCGTAGATGCGCATCTGGGGTGCTTGTCCCGAGCAGAACTGGGCGCTGTAGCTGTCCAGGAGATCCCTCACAGAGAAGGTGAAACGGAAGTTTCCCATCCTAGAGGACTTCCTGAAGGCTGGAGAGGATGTGAACTTGTGCAGGAAGGGTTTATAGTAATTGTCATCATCACCTAAGAAACACCTCTCAGCATCTTCGATCTCACCCTCTGAGACATCTAAGCTCCACCACACCAGACTCTGAGTGGAGGTGACGCCAACTCCAGGTTTCTTAAATCCACCATCATTCAGGATAGCCTGGAAACTGCCATGGCAGGTATCGTGCCGTAGACTGGACACGCGGAACTCCACCGGATAAGGGTACTTGGGGATTGACCGGTATCTGTTTAGATACTCATTCTGGATACTTTCTCTAAGCTCATGGAACATCAGGTGCTGCCCTGGGAAGAACAGTTCATTGTGTCCTCTTTCATTCTGACGCTGCATTCTGGCGCAGGCTGTCTTGAATCACCAACTGGTAAAAGATGAAGACAATAATTGGATACAAATCAATGTCTGGGTATTCTTCTTAGCTTCAAAGACGAAAAAAAAAAAGATCCTACCTTTTTGGAATTTTGGTTATTCATGACCGTTTGGTTTTATTCGTTTAGCCATATGGCACAGGCTGCTCTACGGTTTTGGTTACTTCCTGTTTTTTGTGGGTTCTTCTGGGGACTTTTTGGTGGAAATGATGAAATGATTCACCAAGTGAGGTCTAAGTGAGGTCTGAAATCCGATATACATCCAGTCATCTGCAAATCTTTTGTTGCTCCATTACCAAGCACAATGATGTTTTGTTGATTTTCTACATTAAAATAAAACCCCACATCCTCTACAGAAGGCACACTTTTAATGCACAGTTACTGTTTATGTGCTGGGAAAAATAAAAACTGCAAAAGTTATGGCATATTTGATACAATTTGTTACGGCACATAGGTTAAACTAAGCAAATAAATAGAATTAAATTAAGGTTTTCTGTAGAGGCTGTATAGCCATTTTTATTTAGGAAATCAACAAAACATTATTTGACTGGGGATGTTAAAACGTTTGTGTATGATTTGTTGCCTTAAAAGTTCATTCCACCAATTTCTAGACATTTCTGCTGACATAAGAAGAAATAAATCAATAAAATGATAAATGTACCATTTTTTTTTTTACCAAGGGTGGTGATGGGAACCAGATGTTGGAAATATAATACCTCTAAAAGCTGCCTCACGGAAATGTATTATATTAAATGGTTTTTAATACACAACCTAATGCCTGAGACATTGTTTTACCTATGAGAAAAGTTTTTGGCCTAAAACACATTTTCTATATTAATTCATGTCAAAATAGCCACCTATGGAAACTTAATTCCTCAGTTTTACCATTATTTTGCCACTATCAAAATCTTACACTACAAAATAAGATGTGTAGGATCACTGGTTATTTTAGATAAATGAATAAAATAGCTATACCATACATGTCATTTATGCTGTGGACATTAAGGACACATCCCCACCACTTTTTGACAGCTTTTAGAGAGCTGAATGTAATAATGAATAAAATAAAAATAAAATCTTGAGTCATTAAGAAAGAGAAAGCCAGCATGCTCACTAATCATTAAATATAAATCAAAAATAATTTTTTTGTCAAGTCTGTTGTTGCATTCAGTGGAACAAAAGTTTTTTTTTTTTTTTTTTTTTTTCTGAAAGAAGCCAAGTGATGCAGAAGTGGCAGGCGCTTAGACAGTTTTATTTTTCTTCAGGTGTCTGTTTGTCACCTAACCACATGAAACATTCATTATAAATCACATACAAATAATTTATCTATAAAAATTATAAATGGCAATTTAAGGCAACAATACATCCAAACCTTGAAGTAGCCAGTGTCTGCATATGTCTCCATTCGTATACATATATTTATGTGTGTGTGTGTGTGTGTGTCTTACTTAATATACAGATTCACATATATGTATATTATGTATTTTATATATTGTACAAACAACATTTCATTCGTAAAAATATTAGAATAAAATACATGATACAGAAATACACATAAATACACGATATATGATATACAGAAATACTCATATATACTTGATAAAAAACATATGTATATATCTATATATATATATCATGTATTTTCATGTATCATGTATTTTATCATGTATACATTACCAGAATGTAAAACATAGATTTGTCTTGTGTTAACCTGCTATGAGAAGATTAGTTAACTCAAAAAGTTAAGGCAGCCTCCCAGGGCATTAACTTACGTTTAAGCACGATTTTTGACAATATGGGCAGCTTTATCTGACCTCAGATGAGAATCTGGACTTCGTATATTCACAAAACCACAGATCAACACTCTGATCCATGGTCTACTTTGTAATTCTGGTTCACTTGAAATGGTCACTTGATTTAGTGGGATGCCTGAACAGGAACGCTGAGAAAGCGAAATTTTGAGGCATGCCTAACTTAACCAGAAACATGCCCACAGTAAGACAGAAATTACTCTATTCCTATCTGCTTCCCGGGGACTTTTTAGAACCTACCAAGCCTTTGTTTCACTCTGACCACCCGATAATTATGTGTATATATATATATATATATTGGTGATTTGTTGTTATTCCAGCACATTGGATCAGTTAGCCTCTGTTTCGTAATGTTAATAATTTAGTAATCATAATCTTTATATATAATCTGTATGTATCGCCCTTCCACTTCAGGAGGCCTTCCGTACTGTTCTTCTGCAATGACTCATTTGTAAACTAACAGACCACATCAGATTGGAGAACAGGCAGTTTAAGTCCAGTATGAAGTGAAACAAAACAACAAAAGGATTTTACTCACCAAATAACTGCTTTCAGACCGGCAAGCTGCAAAACCAGTGAATTGAACCACCAAGTATTAGTCATTAGTGTCTAAACATCTGCACAGTCATTGGTCCCTTCAAAATATGTTGCTCCTCCCTCTTTTTCCTCCTCATCGGCTGTAAGCCCCTCATCTGCTGTTGTTTCCAGCCTTCAAAGACCTCCAGCGAAGCTCTGCTTCGTGTATTGTCGCTGTCAGAACAAAACATCATATCTCCAAAAAATGGAACTTTAAAGTAGGAGTAAAAAACGTTCCCAAAAATGGAGCAAAAACGGAGTTTCCATGCTAGTCAATGCACTATGCCTACCTCACACTGATTAGGGGAGCTATTTGTACCATCACACTGGAGGGGACTCCTTTCTTTCTTTTTCTTTTCCATTCTTTTCATTCTTCCTCTTTGGTTGAGTGCAGAACAGTTCATTGCATATCTTTCAGAGGGATTAGATGTTCAGCTGAAACATCTCATTCCTCTCTTCACCCAAGGTGAAGCGGTGTGCAGCTGGGGAGTCCTTATCTCGTCCTCGTCCTTGGGGTCCGACCATAAATCAGTGCTACATTCCGGAGAGGACAGATAGAAGAGCTAGCGAGGCATAGCAGCTGCATAAAGACTGTCCCGAAAGCACAGAAACAGCAGTCCTCACGTGAAGAAATAATCATAATCAACAATTATAATAATCAAATGAACCAGTTCTCAAACACAACCACCACACAGTTCAGTCTTCCATTACCTAACATCCATCCAACCCAGTGACAGCATAAAGGAACTGGACTCTGCTGTTTTCAGCGGGAACCAGGTGAGGTCAGTTGTGTCGCCTCCTGGACAGTACAAATGCAGGCCATTGGTGATGCAACTCTCTGGCAGACAGTAAACTTTCTCTAAAGTTAGCAGTCTGCAAAATATTAGAGGAAACACAATGAAAAAAGTCTCTGTTTAAAAAAATACTATAATAATAATAATAATAATTATTATTATTTTTATTATTATTATCATTATTGTTATTATTATTGTTGTTGTTGTTGTTATTGTTATTGTTATTATTGTTGTTGTTGTTGTTGTTGTTATTATAAACTAAGTAATAAAGTGAAAAAATGGACTAGAAGGCGACACAGTAGGTTTGGACTGTTGCCTCACAGCAAGAAGGTCCTGGGTTTGATTTCGAGAGTCCTTTCCATGTGGAGTTTGCACGCTCTCCCAGTGTCTGGGTTTTTGCCGGGAACTCCAGTTTCCTTCCACAGTCCAAAGACATGCACAGTAGGTGAATTGGAGATGCTAAATGGTGTTTGTGTCTGCACCGTGATGGACCGGTGACCTGTCCAGGGTGTTTATTGGCACTAAATATATATGTATATATATATATATATATATATATATATACATATATATATATTATTATTATTATTATTGTCATCATTAGATAAAACTACATGAAATCATTAATAAAGAAATTACATTGACATCTAGTGGTTAATGGCTGAAGTTAAACGTTAAACGTTAAAGTTAAAATTAAAAAAATGACAAAAACACAGATGCAAGGTTTTGTTCCGGACACCGACAGTATATAACACATGAAACCCTATTCTTACAGCCACGTCAAACAAACTCGCCTGCTTGTTGCTTTAAACACATTCCATCCAAAACAGAATTTTTGTTAACACTTTATTGTAAGGAACACACTGGAGTTTTATTTAGCTCTCATTATTTGTTAATAACCATAAAGGCCACATCAATTACTTCTAAATGCTTTATTTGGTGTGCATTAGGTGTTATTCAATTAGCTTAAGTGCAATAAACTCCAGATGTTACTGTCGCCACCAGTAATAGTTATTACAACTAATCCACTAGTAACGCTGATCTGTGGTGAGGGAATGAATTAAGTTAGGTTAATAAGGCTTGTGATAGAATGAACAAGAACAAAGACCATTTTCAACAGTTCATTCATTCACCATTAACCCCTGATGTTTGGGGAAACCTGTTAAAATTGATCAAATGTTGAGAAAGAAAATGAAACCTTCTCTCTTAGCAACTCCAGCAAAAAAGTGGCTGTAATATTTAGTGTTTTCTTTGTAAAATACATTTACTTATAGAGTTATATCTCTATACTCCTTGATTTTTGCTCCCTTTCTTTCATGTTTTATTATTTCATTGTTTCGTTTTTTTATACCTCTTTTCTGCGGAAAGAAAAATGAAACTAATTCCAGGCTACGTCCCAAACCACACACTTCTGTGTTTCGCACACTGCACTACTGAACGCATTTCTAATGGCTGTGTTCTATTTTTTACACACTATTTAGAGTGGGAATGCACAGTTTGGGACGCAGCCGAGTCATCAGCAATTTGGCGCCTTTTTCCAGTCGAGAGACAGAGAGAGGGAGAGAGAGACAGACAGACAGAGACAAAGAGAGAGAGAGAGACAGACAGAGAGACAGAGAGAAATAGACAGACAGACAGAGAGACAGAGAGAAAGAGACAGACAGACAGAGAGAGAGACAGGGAGAGAGAAAGAGAGAGAGACAGAGAGAGAGAGAGAAAAAAAGAGAGAGAAAGAAAGAGAGAGAGAGAAAGAGAGAGACAGACAGAGAGCGAGACAGGGAGAGAGAGAGAGAGAAAGAGAGAGACAGACTGAGACAGAGACAGGGAGAGAGAAAGAGAGAAAAAGAGAGACAGAGAGAGAGAGACAGAGAGAGAAAGAGAGAGAGAGAGACAGAGAAAGAGAGAGAGAGAAAGAGACAGAGAGAGAAAGAGAGGGAGATAGAGAGAGAGACAGAGAGAGAGAAAGAGAGAGAGAACGAGAGAGAGAACGAGACAGAGAGAGAGACAGACGGAGAGAGCGAGAGAGAGGGAAAGAGAGACAGAGAGTGAGAGAGAGAAAGAGAGAGACAGAGACAGACAGAGAGAGAGAGAGACAGAGAGAGAGAAAGAGAGAGAGACAGACAGACAGAGAGAGACAGACAGACACAGAGACAGAGAGAGACTTGTGAGAAAACTTTGAGATTTCACGAAAAAAGACCAAAACTCGAGTTTTTAACGAACATTTATCGAAGAGGAACAAGTGCAGAGGACTGCCATGGCGTCCAGCTCGCTCGTGGATGATCTCTCGTGTCCGGTGTGCCTCGACATCTTCAGAGACCCTGTGCTCCTCTCCTGCAGCCACAGCTTCTGTAGGGCCTGCCTGCAGCGATGCTGGAGGCCGGGGGAAGGTGGTCGGTGTCCTCTGTGCAGGCGGTTGTCGTCGGAGCCTCGCTGCAACCTCGTTTTGAAGAACCTCTGTGAGACCTTCTCTCAAACGAGCCCCAGGAGAGCTCCAGCTCTCCAGTCTAAACAACTGTGTGTCTTACACAAGGAGCATCTCAGGCTCTTCTGCGTGGAAGACCAGCAGCTGGCCTGTGTGGTTTGCCAAACGTCAAGAAAACACGTCAACCACACGTTCTGCCCAGCGGATGAAGCAGCTCACGACAAAAGGGTGAGTAGCAGCACTTACTGTGTATATTGGTTTGTCGTTTGTTATTTATTAGGTGTTTGGGTCCCAGTCAGTGTTATATAGTGTTTGGGGCCCAATTAGATACTACACTCTAATACTACAAAGTATATACTCTGTGTGTGTCCCAATTAGGCACTACACTCTAATACTACAAAGGATTTATTATGGGTGTGTTCCAGTTAGGCACTATACACTATTACTACAAAGTATACACTATGGGTGTGTCCCAATTAGGCACTACATTCTAATACTACAAAGTATATACTATGGGTGTGTCCCAATTATGTACTAAACACTAATACTACAAAATAAATAATATGAGTGTGTCCCAATTAGGCACTAGACTCTAATACTGCAAAGTATATACTATGGATGTATCCCATTTAGGCACTACACTCTAATACTACAAAGTATATAATATGGTTGTGTCCTAATTAGGCACTACACTCTTATACTACAAAGTATATTTTATGGGTGTGTCCCAATTATGTTCTAAACACTAATACTACAAAATATATACTATGGTATGGTCCAGTTAGGCACTACACACTATTACTACAAAGTATACACTATGGGTTTATCCCAGTTGGGCACTACACTCTAATACTACAAAGTATGTATGATGGGTGTGTCCCAATTATGTACTAAACACTAATACTGCAAAATATATACAATGGGTGTCCCAGTTAGGCACTATACGCTAATACTACAAAGTATATTTAATGAGCGTGTCCCAATGATGTACTATACAGTAATACTATAAAGTATATACTATGGGTGTAATGCAGTATAGTCTACAAAGTATATACTACGTACTAGATGTAATTGTATGAGCAGGTTACTACACTAAAATCTTAACACACTACACTGTTTCCTACAAACAGGAAGTGCTGGAGTGATATACCAACTTACGTCATACGTTAGAGGAGACTTTTATGATAAAATAGAATGTTTTTAAATCTTACTACACCGCTTTAAGTTGGTGTCTCTTGCATCACCGTCTGCCATATTTTATATGTCCAGTCATGTGTAGCTCTTCCATCCGTTCCGTACAGCATTGCGGGACAACGGTGTCCATCAACAGAATGCAGTTTTAAACTTGCGTTGTGGATATTTGAGTTTACTCAACTTTGACACTCAAACACTAGTTAATATTAGTGTGAGGTGCGCTATTGGGACACGCCTACGTTTTTTTTCTTCTATTTTTTACTCAGACTTTATCAATCCACATGAAACTTGGTATGTGCATTGTTCCTAAGTGTCCATAGCTGGGCGTGTCTCTTCATGCTAGCGCCCCCTGCAGTGGAGTAGGTGTAAAGCTCTTTTTGACTCCTTTTGTTTGACAACCATTCTGCCAAAAAATACCAAAATTGTATGGCAATTTGGCCTCTTGGAGGCATTTGACTCATTTTCATACTCCACTTATTTGTGTCGTAGCACTACCTAGTGAATAACATCAGTGCAAAAATCTAGTGCTTATCTAGCCTGTATCTTGTGGTGTAAAGGATCAAACTTTGAAACATGCTGCATTTCTACTGAATTCTTTGGAAGGGCGACAAGTTTCATGATATGAGAAGCTGCAACTGACACATTTCAAGACCAAAACAAGTTCCATTTGGCTTGCTTAACAATGTGGCCGCCAATAGCAAATCAAAATTCAGCAGTCAATACATGCCTGTGTGAATGACCAATCTTAATTAAATTTTGAAGGTTAATTCATAATAGCATATAGATGCTATTTACCCAGTTTCAACCACATATAGTTTCAGCAATACAGTATCTGTACAACAAGCTACATGTCTTCCTGTGTTCCTCTGACCTTGTTTGGTCTATCTTCAAAATTAATTTAGTTTTTAAATCCTTGCGTAATATATACAAAATTCAAAATTTCACTAAGAAAAAAATATACAACAAACTTCCCAGTCTACTATCAGCAAACGTCAACTCTCACAATTACACACACCCGTTGAAACACAAAAGACCACATTACATCATCAAAATCTTACTCATTCTCTCAACTTCTTTGGCGGTCATATTATGCACTGCAGAGCAGTATGTCTAGTTTGTAGGGCTGCCCAATATGGACAAAATATACTCCATATTTAGTAACTAAACTGCAAACAGCCCTTTTTGAATCGGTTTTTGTGATGTTACAAAACCAACACATTAGATCTTATTATTCAGTCTACAGCAGTTTAGCCGTGCCCATTCATGCTGAAGTTCTAAGGAGTGTTTCAGCCCTGTGCTGCCTTTAAAATGAGGCACAATAAAGGGCAGCCAATCAGAAAAGAGATCATTTACATACATCAGTCTTCAAGGCACAATAAAAAAACTGCCTATTTAATTCTAAGGGACAAACAGAGGGATATGTTGGAGCAAAATGTAACGTGATCCAGATGTGTGTTTAGTTGGAAGGATCATCGGGTCATGTTCTTTCTGTGTAAAAATGCAGAAGTGAAACTTTCCTAGGCAGATAATGGATGGCCTATTGTCTCCAGAAGAGGAGGTACCTCCTTGTGGAAAGCCTTGTCAGCAAGACTGGCAGCCCCGATAAACCCGACACTTATGTTCTTTCCTTTTTCCTTAATATAATCATATTGTGTATTGTGTAAGATGTCTATCAGAGCCCAGTATAAGGGCTGAGAAGTTTCTGTATCATTGAGCACTGGAAGCTTCGGCCCTCCACCGCTCCTTCTTGCAAGAATAAAAGTTCTTTCTGCTGAAGAACAGGTTTCTGGGTGAAGTTGTTTCGAAATTTCCGTAACACACACAAATCCACTCAAACATCACGGGGAAAAAAAAAAAATGAAATGCAGGCCTTTTTAAACACTTTGGCGAATCAATGTCTTTAATGGTTAAAGACTGGCCAAAATGTTTTTTTTTTTTACATTGTAAAAAACATGTAGGAACATGTACCTAGAGCTGTGATTGGTTAGAGTTTCATTTGCATATTACTGCCCTTTGCGATGCCAGTATTGCCCAGACCGATATTGTGAAAACGATTAACAGATAATATATTGTGCGGCCCTACTAGTTTGTTCTGTTTATTGGATGAATGATATTTTGCCCCCACTTCATACTGGATGTCTCTAATATCTGTGAGGTAACACTTTAACAGCACATGTAACAAAATAACTACTGGTGATGTATTCACTGTCACATCTGGATTACAGTATTGCAGCTTATGTGAAAAGACATGTTTATTTACATCACTTTTTACTTGCTGTACATTATTATGTGTAAATACAGTACAATACATTAGATACACTTTAATTGAGTGAATATATAGGTTTGCCATCTGTAACAGTGAATGCATCAATAGTATTTACATTGTTTTGTGCATTGTTAATGTGTAACTGTACAGTTATCAGGAACATTTCATATAAAGTGGGACTGACATTTCGTATAAGGGGCTCTGTGTTGTGAGCATAGAGCCGTTGATAATGTAAACGAATGCGCAAAAGATGGATTCTATTAGTGTATGTGTTTGGTATTACTTGCGTCTTAATTTCATCAGAATTGTGCATTGGACACCCTCATTACAAAACAGTACAAAACATTCCAAGACAAACTCGAATATTAGGTGTGCACTTACGTGTACACATTTGCATACACACGGGCGGTCAGGTGCACGCACATACACACGCACACGCACATACACACACACACGCATCCATACACACGCACACACATGCACATGCGTACACACACACACACTTATACACTCACACATTCACATGCATAAGCCCACACACACACACACACACACAACACACAAAACCACCCAGGACCATTAGGCAGACTGCTGTCGTGTTGTTACAGTGTCGCCGTCGGTTTGTGTGTTTTTTCAGATGCAGCAGTCGGAGCGACGAGACAGGTGCAGCAATTGTCCTTTGGATCTTTTCTTTTTCTTTCCCCTTCTCTCTCTCTCTCTCTCTCTCTGTTGGCTCCTTTCTTTTTCTCTTCATTTTCTTTTATCTCTTTCTTTCTCTGTCTTCTCTCCCCCTGTCTGATCTGGCT
>JBBPCZ010057381.1:0-12566 GCA_037974445.1 Brycinus macrolepidotus | reverse complement strand
TACTGTCCACTTTCTGCCGTGACAAAGCAATTTCCCACTTGTGGGACTAATAAAGGATTATCTTATCTTATCTTATAGTGTATTTTCATATTGAGTTTTTTTTTTCTACAGATTTTTTTATTTAGATTTTACTTTGTTCACAATGAGTTATGCAGAATAATTAAGAAATGGTCTAACTGCCATTTTGTGCAGCATGTAATACTGTACACTAATGGAAGATATGCTGCTGAACCTACTGAAGCATTATTCACACACAAGCACTTTACCATTCACCACACTATGTAAAGGAGGAATTGCAGGACATGAGGAGAGATAAAGGAGAACATTAAAAATCAAATAAATTAATGTGCATTTGTGCACAGCAGTGCACGACAGCTGCAGCAGCAGGAAAACACACTTCTGTACAAGTGCCTCAATTTAATAGAGCAGCATAAAATTAAAGTAAAACAACGTTAGTCACAAGGCAAGTGCTCACCAGTGCCATGTGTCCCATAATTTAACAATAAACAAAAACAGCATAACAAAAAGGATGCTAAAATGCAAATACACAAGCAAACATATCTGGATTGTGGTTTTAATGACCAAGTATGGACAATAATTTTAAAAGAAATATCATTTTCTTTGATACTGTCAATAAATAAGCACTTATTACTGAAAGATTTGAACATGAGAAGCACACAGTATTTTCAGACTGCTGGTACAGACTCTCTCCATTCCCATAAAACTGCTCTGAGAATCCTGAACACTGATCTCATGGCTATGGCAGTTCAGTCTGTAATAACTGTGACAGTTGTAAGGTTTGGATGAGAGTGTGTCTTCCACGAGTGCCACTGAATACTGATCATAGTTCACAGGGAGTTTTCATTACAGTATACACTCTATGAACAAAAGTATTGGGACACACCTGTTTTTCAGGGTTTGGGCTAGGGCCTTTATTTCCAGTGAAGAGCAAGCTTAATGCTTCAGCATACCACGACATTTTGGACAACGGCATGCTTCCAACTTTTGGGGAAGGACTTTTTCCTATTCCAGCACGACTGTGCCTCAGTGCACAAAGCAAGGTCCATAAAGATATGGTTGGATGAGTTCGGTGTGGAAGAACTTGACTGGCCCGCACAGAGCCCTGACCTCAACCCCATCCAACACCTTTGGGAGATTGCGAGCCAGGCCTTCTCATCCAACATCAGTGTCTGACCTCATAAAGGCTCTACAGAAAGAATGGGCACAAATTCCCACAGAAACACGCCAAAATCTTGTGGAAAGCCTTCCAAGAAGAGTGGGAGCTGCTATAGCGGCAAAAGGGGGACCAACTCCATTTTAAAGTCTATGCTTTGCATGCAATGTCATTAAAGTCCCTGGTGGTGTAATGGTCAATACTTTTGTCCAATGTACACAACTAGTGAAAAAGTAACTGCTGGTCAGCCACTATCAAGTACCTTATTACCTGATGACAAGAGACCCACACAGAGCAGTGTGCCCCTGTTTTACAAGTAGCCCACACTGAAAAAAAGTGATGCACTGAATTAACCAGATTCAAATATGAACATAATTTCCTCATGCTTAAAATACTTAGATCAAGTAAATTTAGTGCCTCTTCTGTGCATGGGGTTTCTCCTCATGATGTCAACTGATGCCTCCCAGGCTGAAAGTGAACTCATGTAAAATACAAGAACAAAAGAACTCAATTTACCTTTAAAACAATCATAGTGAGTTAACTGAACACCATGCCTTTTTATCTGCACTGCTATGCTCCTCCAACATCCACACAGCTGTGCTTCAGTTTATGTATCTGTATGACTTTTCTATGTAACACTCCTGTTTTTTTAATTTACTTGGATACATACAGTAAGTCAAACCAATAGGTTGTTGTAACTAGAAGAGGGGTGCGCTTATTCTCATTCCATCTGCTTGATATCTGAGCCCTCCCACTGTACATGTGCAGCTCCCCCTTCTTCAGGACCAGTCCCTCTTTACTTCTGCAGCTCCTTCATCCTATTTAGTGCAGAGCCTGCCTGGAACCATTCAATCTGCGTCTCGTTGAATGTATGATTCAACTCGATAGATTCCTTGTTGCCATCACTGTGCTTGAGGATGGCCTGCAAATGCTAGAGGCACAGAAAAAAAGTAAAAAAAAAAAAAAAAAAGGGGGAAAAAAGTCAATATGAGGATTTCTTTAAAGCTTGTTCTGATCACAAGTGCTAATCAAGGTATACAACCAAAACATGCATGTTAATACTAATAGAGAGAATGGGAAATGAAATCATCTACAAAACAGTCAAGGCAAAGTAAACAATCTCTAATCTCTCTGAATCTCTAATCTCTAACGCATATTTTTTTTTACACTCATTTTTTGTCATTTTTACTGTTACTACAGTACAGTACTGTCATAGGAACAGAACTGTGTCGCAACCCGACATGCTAAAACCATTGCTCACCTTTCCTGGGGCAAAAGTCTTGAGGCCTGTGATGGATATTTTGTCGTCTGGGCGAATTTTGTCATAATCAGCAGGGTTGGCAAAGGTAAGGGGGAGCAGGCCTTGCTTTTTCAAGTTTGTTTCTGTTAAGAGATGTGAGATGTTAAGCAGTAACTCTAGGCTTCATCTGAAAATATGTAAATGTTAGGCTTGTCACAATTACTACACAATCGCAATCTTTTTTCCATAGTTTCACCATTGTTCACAATGTGTTTACATAACAGAATGTGACTGGGTATGCTTTCATCCGTTGGGCTGAGGCTGGCTGAGAGCGAGAGCCAGCTGACGGTGATGAGAAGATCACCGTCAAGGAGGAGTGGGGCACGAATATAAGGAAGATGTGCTGGTGCAGAGGAGGTCGGCATTATCTGCTACAAGGCAGGAACTATTTGGCAACCCTTCTCTTCCACTACAGACTCCAGCCCCAAGGATCACCCACGACCCATGTAAGAGAGAAGGTACCTCGGGACTGGGTCCACGCTTCTAGAACACCCTTGCTGCCACCTCACCTGCCTGCACTTCCTCGTCCACCACTGTCTTCCTGCACCTTCTCCCCTTTCTCACTAGAAACAGTGGACACTCACTTAAAAAAAATAAACAGTCTTGTGCACTGTACTCCTCTCGTCTGCCTGTCTGTTTTCATGCCCACGGCACCTGGGAGTGCCACAATACACACACACACACAGACAGGTCAATGGTAAGAGCCAAGAGAATTTGGCTAGCAAGTAATTGGACAGCAAATATGTTAATTAGCAAAATAGCCAATTTTGCTTTAGTTGCAAGAAAATCTAAATTCATATTTTAGTGCATTGGGGGCAGCTTGTGGCCTAGTGGTTAGGGAGATGGCACTGTGATCAGAAGGTCATGGGTTCGAATTCTAGGACTGCTAGTGTCGTCACTAAGGTATCCTTGAGCAAAGTACTGTCCCCACACACTGCTCCCCGGGTGCTCCTCATTAGTGGCAGCCCACTGCTTCACTTGGTGAATGGGTTAAATGCAGAGAAAGAATTTCACATTGTTCACACTGCGTGGTGCGGTGTGTTCACGCATGACTATAAGGGACCACTTTACTGAACAAATTCCTTCACCATCCCAGCTGGATTAGTTATTATTCCAGCTAGCATATTTGCTAAACAAAATAGTTCATATTTTTCACTAATAATTCACTGCACTTCATGTAAAACTTCAGTTCACAGCATCACACAATGTTCTTCTGTTCAGCTTTTGTACAACGCAGCTTTTGCGAATGGCACTAAACTCCAGTAAAGACTCTAGTATTTACTTGGTGTATTTGGGCAAGAATCACAGTCCCCTCCACAGTCCCACCAGATACTACTCGCCAAAAAGTCTGGCACTCCACAGATTCAAGATTTAAGACTGTCATCAGCTGGAAGCTACTAAGTATCGACAGATACCAAGTGCACCAATTTATGGGACATAAACAAACAACAGCCAATAGTTTGAAGTCAATTTAGATGTCAAATAATAAACACCAAACTGACTGCACTGAACAAAGTTTACAGGAAGGAGAGCAAATTTATAGTAAAATCTGCACTTAGTTTAGTTGCAGAATTTAATAATATTACAGTGAGGTACCTTGAGGAAACAGAAAGCCTGTTTCCCATCACTACTGTCCACACACATCCAAAAAAAAATCAACTTACCTGAAAAACTCAACTCAAGTCATAGGCAAAGTCATTGGTGTTCGAGTCAACAGTCAAGCCTCAAGTGAAATTTGAGATATTGAGTCTGACTAGAGTCTGTAATATGTATTATAAATACTACATATTTTAATGAAAGGGTTTTGCTTCTGCTAGAAGTGTGTCTCAATTTAACAGTTTTTCTGCAGGTACCTGAAGATGCTGCAGGAAGAGATTAGGTCGGAAAGTGTTAGCATATTCCTTTTAACCGTATTAATAGGAACAGTACTGGGTTGAATAAATGTGTGCAAACAGTGAAACCTCTTTAGGTGATTTCAAAACACACACACCATGGATTCTGGCAAAGCTCTTGACAATGATAGCCCTGCCCCCGAGATGTCTTGGTTCCAGTGCAGCATGTTCTCTGCTGGATCCCTCACCGTAGTTCTCATCTCCAACCACAACCCATGAAATGCCGTTCTTCTACAAGGGGGACCAGTGATGAAAATTATATCATTAACTATTAATGCTATAGGATACGCCTACATCTACTAGGTAATATGAATTACTGTTTCAAATAGCCATTTTATTGTAAATGTAATTTGTATTCCATTCACTTTTTATAAAACCCAGAAAGTGAGAAAATGATGAGACTGGTCAATTTATCACCTTATAATCACGAGCCACATCGGGTACAGCACCATACTCGCCAGTCAACTGGTTACGGATCTTATTAACAGCGTCATTTTCAATGTTCACAGCTCCGATAAGAAGATTATTGGAGATGTTGTCCAGATGACCACGGAATTTCAGCCAGGGTCCAGCAGCACTGATATGGTCTGTGGTGCATTTGCCCTTCACCTGAGGAAAAAGAAGAGAGTTCACAGTGGACCTAGAGTTGGATGAAACCCAAACTCAGGAAGTAAGGAAGGAAGTAAAGTGGCATTTGGCAGACGCCCTTATCCAGAGCGACTTACAATCATTAGTTACAGGGATAGTCCTGGAGCAACTGAGGGTTAAGTGTCTTGCTCAAGGACAGTAAGTAGGGTTTGAACCTGCAGCTTTGTGGTAATCGGGTTCATAGGCAAGTTTTTTACCCACTAGGCTACTACCACCCAAACTCAAATAGTCAGGAAATAGTGATGCTTCTCCACTGTACCTTTATGAGGATTTGCAGGTCCTCCAGGTCTTTACCATTCCACTTGTCGAAGGGCTCCAGCAATTGTAGCCGATTGCTCTGTGGGTTGACATCCACGCGTAGGCCAGACCCGTCAGCTGGGGGGTGCTGGTACGTGTCCTGACCTGGGTCAAAGTCACGGGCAGGCAGCTCATCTCCGGTGGGGGGCTCCAGTTTAAATTTGTCTCCATTAGGGGCTGTGAGGAAGTCTGTCTCAGGGTTGAATTTCAGGGTGCCCGCAATGGCAAGGGCAGTGACGACCTGAACAGCAAACCGTGAGAAGTGGGAAGAAAAAAAACTAAGATAGGCTGCAATTGTTAGTCAAATATGGTTGCTGGGTTGTTATTAAAATTCTATAACGCTCTATAATGTTCACATAATACATGTGTCCATTCTGCACAGACTGCAATGCAATGCACTACAGTACAATACAATGTACAGGAAAGGAATGATATGGTTTCAATTGCTGCATTACATGAGAAATATAGAAATCTGTCACGCTGCAACCACTTGACCCGTATTCAGTAACCATAGAGTAACCTCTGTTTCTATTGTAAGGGATACACTGTAAATTACATTTTATCCATGGAGCACTAAATAATTAGTCATTGTTCTGATACTTTAAGAAAAATAAATAAATGCAAGTATAGTAAAGCCTCAAATTCTTGACACAATTTAAACAAAAACATAATAGATTAGTTGATTAATTGATACTGATAATCATTACTGACATCATCAGCCTAGTACCTCTGGAGATGTGACAAATGCATGGGTGGCAGGGTTGGCATCATTTCTAGCAGTGAAGTTTCTGTTAAAGGAGGTGACGATAGTGTTCTTTTCTCCCTTCTTAACATCACGTCTAAAGAAACGAGGATTATTTTCAAATGACACAAACCCCATCTCTAAATTGAAAAAACAAAACAAAAAACAAAGGTTTTCTCTGGTGTTACCTGTCCCACTGTCCAATGCATGGACCACAGGCATTGGCCAAGACGACACCTCCAACATCGCTCAAGATTTTCGCCTGCAACCAGATCAGCAGATTCCAGACATCAGTTAACTCTGCCGACTTACTCGCTCACTGAACTTCCACTGAATATGTACAGAGCACTGATAGTGAGCTAGTGCTACTCGGTGAATGCAAGAAGATACATTACAATGTCCTTATCTGGTTACTGCATAGACGTCCATCATAAGATGGAGCTCACTTTCAAACAAACTCACATAACCATCTCTCTCAATAGTGGCACGGATTTGCTCAGAGCCAGGAGTGACTGTGAATTTGGCCTTGCATTTGAGTCCCTTGTCTAAAGCTTGCTTGGCCAGCGAGGCAGCTCTACCCATGTCCTCATAACTTGAGTTGGTACAGCTTCCAATCAGACCTGAAGAGAAGGAAAGACAGATCCCATTCATAATCATACATTTCTTGTGAAAGATTATTACAATGCACATAGTATTTTCATGATCAATAATTATAAGATTTTCTTTTATAAATATATTTATTGGTCTTCAGACTTTCAAATTTAAACATAAACACGTCACTTGATATTCTGTACTTTCAATTACCTCCCAAAAACAAAACAATTCTAAAGCCACCATACAGTGCATTTGTACATATAAGTAAAAAATCCCAGTGTTTATGTCCTGCGATCGGCGATCCACTAATATAGCAACAATAATACCTAGAGCCCTTCACTAGTGTGAGGGATTTGTATTTATGAGAGGCTGGCCTAATTTTTATATCAGAAAGAACGTAGAGGGCAGTTTAAATATCCTCTTAAAATTATGGTGAGGAAGTGAAGACAGTTGGCAAAAGAGCTGACTGTACAACTCAGTCTTACTATTTCAAATAGTATAACATAACAAAAGTGAGGTGCTTATACAATTCTAATGATAGGCGCAGAACCACTTGGGTAGAGCAAATTGTTACACCACAGGTTTATACTGACACTAATAGCCACGTAAAAAACTAAACAGAATAAATTATTTTAAAAACATGATAGATACTAAAATAAAAAAAACTGCTTCCAGTGTCATGCATTTACACAGGTAAAAAATTTATTTATTACTAGGTTTAAAACGAATGTTGAAACTTTCAGTTTCATTTGATATCCAGATCTGTTTGCTTCTGTCCATATCCTAGCAAACAACTTTGCTCAGAAGTATCAAGGATACAGCGCAACTATAATTTAGTATTCCAACCTTAATGTAATACTAAATTGGCAGATAGTCAAAAAAGTCATCTGGGACATTCTGAAACTGTTTTTTCCCCCCCACCAAAAACAGTAATACCACAGTATACCACAGAACAGGTGAACAAGGGAAATAGCTTTGTTATCTGTTATCTACCTTTGATAAGCAGATACAGCTGCCTGAAGTGACTGAAGAGTGACTACAGAGTGACTGAAGTTGTGGTAGTACTTACCAACTTTAACCTCTAAGGGCCAGCCATTTTTCTCTGCTACAGAGCCAATGTCTGACACTGGATGAGCCAGGTCAGGAGTAAAGGGACCATTGATGTGCGGTTTCAGCTGCAAGATGTTAAAGAGGTAATCAGCATGGGTCCAAAGTCATAGAAAAATCAGGGACAAGGCTCTTTTTCATGGGTTTTCTCCCCAATTTAGTCCCATCCTATTCACTAGCAAGAATTCCATCAAACACACAAGACTACCAAAGCAGAAAGGGTGAAGGCGACCACATGCCTCCTCCAAGTACCACGGCATAACATCACTGAACAGCTCAACACATTTAGCGGAGAACACTAACTCCTCCTTCTGTTCCATCAGGTACCTGATGTCATCAAACCAAGTGACAGGGGAGAGGAAGGGCAGTGACAGACCGAGGACAATTGTGATCTCTTAGACTCTTGGCTACAGATGGCTGTGGCATCAATGAATATCAAAAACTGTCTCCCAATGAAACATTTTCTACTGTAATCAAGTGCCATGAGTCCTATTTAGCAGTCATTAGCATAATTCAATTTGGAGTGCAGAAGTCTCTACAATATAGTAAGTCATAAACTCGACTCATTTCACTCTTTCCACTAACATAAATATATCAGTATACTTACCTCACTGAGATTGATCTCAATTAGCTGGTCATATTCACAGCCAGGGTCAGGGACCAGAATGTCCTTGTACTGATCAGCCAGAGCAGCGATCTCTGAGCAAAAAGGAAAAATGATTAATCACAGGATCAAGAAGACAGATGGCTTACTGCACTTTAATGAAGTAACCATAATGCATGTTTTCAGGTTGGCCTCACAGGCTTTAACACCACAACTCCAACATACCAGCCAAATAGTGTTTTAAGGTAATGAAAGCATGGGGGAAGAATTAAATAGGGAGGAAAAACTGGCCAAAAGCTGTCAAAAGCTCAGAGAGGACACTGATAAACCTGAATGTGAAATTTTAACCAGAACCGGGCCTGAGAAATATTTGAAGCCAACTCCAGTCTGAATAATCAGATTTCAACAAGTTTAACATTTTTAAGCTCCAACTTGTTTTAGTTAAAATACAACTAACCTGCACGGCCTGTTTTGTCCAGGTAAGTCCTCATACGGTGATTGTAAGGGAAAACAGAAGTAGTGGCTCCAATCTCAGCTCCCATATTACATATAGTAGCCATTCCTAAAGTGCAAAAGCAAGAATGTACAAAAGTAATGAAATAAAGGATCCACACTCCTCTCTGTATCCGATCTGAGTACTCTACTACTGCCGTTACTGATCCAAGATTTCAGTACATAGAAATACAACCACGCAATTCAGTTAAAAAAACTCAAAATAAAACATGATTACAGTAAAAACACTTTTTAAAGGTGTGTTAAAATATTTGTGCATAACTGCTTTTATGGCCTATTTCTAATGACCATTTCATAGTATATTTAATATTCATTATGGTCCAGTTTCATTACCTAGCACATATCATGATAAAACATAAAACTCAATTTAATAAAATGAACCAAATAAATACTCTAAATTTTATGTTTTTGTGGGATACTTGTGTAACATGTATATCTGGTGGTATGCCACTCCCAGTACGTGGTAGAAGAAGGCCACATTCACATGCAGAGACTCAAACCATTCAATTACGCCAGGATCGGATTGACACATCACTAAAATAAAGGGCATGATACAGCAAACTTGCCTTTATTACTCTTCTAAAAACTGTGCTTATGTCAGCTCTCACCAGTGCATGAAATGGAGTCCACGCCAGGACCATGGTACTCCACAATGGCACCAGTGCCACCCTTTACAGTCAGGATGCCAGCCACTTTAAGGATTACATCTTTTGGTGAAGTCCAACCTGAAAGAGTGCCTGTTAACTTTACTCCAATGACCTGTGAAAATAATTAACAACATTTTTACATTCTTAATTCATATTAAAACCAAGATGATGTGTCAGAAGATTAACACTTAAGTGGGTATAAGCAGAAATGGGCAATATGACAACATGCTGTTGTTACTGTAATTATTTAAATCACACATTCTTAGGTATATCATGGGTACTGTCAGGATATACTCAGAAAACACTAACTTTTGTGATTAACACTGTGCATCAAGAAAATGTCTTCAAGAATGACATTTTTGCCATATCGCCAATGCTTAGGTCAATTAATAATCTTGTATCTGCATGTGAGAATATGTAAGCTCACTTTGGGACACTTAAGTTCCCATGGAATTCCTGCCATCACGTCAACTGCATCAGCTCCACCTACTCCAATGCAGATGCTACCCAATCCACCACCATTTGGAGTGTGAGAGTCTGTACCAATCAGCATAACTCCAGGATAGGCATAGTTTTCCAGAATGATCTAGGAGAAAGATTTAAGAATTCAGATTCAACAGCGTTAAATTTCTTGAATACTTTTAATACCTTTTAGTATTAAGTCTGCTTCTGACAACCCACAGCACTGCACAGTGTCAACTATAATTAGTTGATAAGCTGGATCAGATGTGTTTAATCAAGAAATACTTGAAACCATGCAGGGTTGTCGGATCACCACAAGCAAGCAATACTGCTTCGTTATTTTAGGAACTTCAAGAGGCCTTCCATTTCCACTGGTTGTCAGTACTAAAAGCAGTCTTGTACAGTACCTGATGGATAATTCCAGAACCAGGTTTCCAGAAACCAACACCATATTTAGCCCCAGCACTGGCAAGGAAGTTGTAAACCTCCTGATTCACTTCCTAGACCATAACAGAACACAGGGTAGTGGAGACAAACACAAAGGTTTAGTTTATTTTTAAACAGAGGTATTTCAAACTAAATTCAACCCTAGAAGCTGTTTACAAAGGATTGGAATATAGACAATAAAAATAATATCAACCAATTTTTGAAACTAGTAGATTTTTTTCCCCCAAAAGATTAAAGCTTAAATAGTTTAAAAGAATTAACAACACATTATTATTAATAAGTTATCACTCTAAAATAATGTTATATAATTAGAACAATTAAATAAAACACATTCATTATGACTAATCACAGTTATTCATGATTAATCAGATTTGTCTTATTGGCCAAGACTTATTTAGCAGCATGATGTCGGCAGCCAGGCAAGTCAACTGCCTTGCAAAAGGGCACATGCAGTCAGTCCTGGGGTATGAGCCTATGACCGTCTTGTTCTGGTTCACCTCTTTCACCACTAGATCACCTCCTATTCCAAACCATCCTATTTCAGCACTGTACACAGTCCTAATGTTCCTGTACAACAATACATTTTGTCAGAGATTTACCTTTGCTCTCTGCAGGTCCTGGGCTCCTCCAACCTGAGCTTCAATAAGGTGGTCACAGTGGATGGTGGAGGGCACTGCTACTTTAGGCAGTCCACTACTGATGAACTGCAGCATTGCCATCTGTGCTGTTGCATCTTGCATGGCTACTCGGTCTGGACGCAGGCGCAAGTATGTGCGCCCTCTAGCAATTTCCTGACCTGCAGGATCATCCAGATGGCCATAGACAATCTTCTCTGACAGAGTAAGCGGCCTGTTTAGCCTAGTGGATACACAGAAATCACACAGAACTCTCCAATACTAGTCAATGCCAAAGAAGACAACAGGGAGAGCACACAAAAAAAAAATCAATAGTGAATGCAGTGATAAAACAGAACCCAACAGATAAGGGAAGAAAAATAAACAAGTGTGAGAGTAAAAAGCTGATGTAGCATTCTGACCTGTTGCGTATGATGTTTACATTTGATTGGAGTTTCTCGTAGTTGATATAGGAGCTCAACTCAAAGCGGCTCATGGCCACCTTGGCTTTGGCACTGAAGGCTGCTGACACATGCAGGCGCCGGACACCATTTCCCAGCACAAGCTGACAAAACAGAGAACCTCTGCTCAAAATACTTTACATATTACTACTGTTCCTTAGAGAGTGAATGAACAGACATTTTTTTTTTGCAATGTTTCATTTCTGTTCTGCAATGTTTCTACTTTGCTGACACAAACTGCAGTATATACATCTGCCCCCAAAACTGACTAAGTTTTAGCACTAGTATTTCCTGAAGGAACAGTGAGTACACCACATGGCAATCATTTTCATCTCTACTATAATTATGTGAGCCTATGCCATGACACACAAAACACTACAAGGCAATAGTCGCTAAATAAAGACATAGGAGCAGTCATATTTTAGAAGGTGCAGTAAATTACAGTCATTTGTAAAAAATCACCATTCTAAAATACTAAATGTCCAGCATAAATGCTTGGTGACACTGAAACACCAGTGTTATATAGTCTTTAGCACTGTTTTGTCTTAAAAGTAACAAAACTACAATCCAAGGACAAATATTTGTTTTTTAACATTTACATTTGTTTTTCTCCTGACACCCATTTTAACTAAAGACATAATAAAAAGTGATAAAACAGAGACCTGGAGTCAAATATCATACTGTACCCCAACATTACAAAACAGTGCTTATGACTAGTAATGTGCAAGAGAAATGTGGTGTCCCTCGGCTGTTCCTTATGACATTAAACTGCTTGATTATAATATAATCCAGTAAAAAAGCTTGCAATAAAGCTCCACGCTTTGCGATTACAAAAGTGTCTGACTAATAACGTGAGAAAAATTTCCTCCTACGTGACGGTTTTATCTCTATCCCCAAAAAACATTTATAGTAATGCATAGTATTATCATATTCTATAAGTTTATATCTTCACATCCTTTAATAGTCCTGTTGTATATCATAAGTGACAAGTGATAATTCGGTCATACGTGAACACACCACAGCACACAGTGTGAACAGCACGAAATTCTTCCTCTGCATTTAAC
>JBBPCZ010057341.1:0-12569 GCA_037974445.1 Brycinus macrolepidotus | reverse complement strand
TATGGAGCTTGCTTTGTGCACTGGGGCACAGTCATGCTGGAACAGAAAAGGTTCTTCCCCAAACTGTGTCCACAAGGCTGTGTCCAAGATGTCTTGGTATGCTGCATCATTAAGATTAAGCAAAAAGTAAAAAGCTGGAAGCTGGAAGTAAAAAGAGGCCACCTAAATTCCATAATGAAGAGGTGTGTCCCAATACTTTCGTCCATGTAGTGTCCTTTAAACACGTTAAAGAATTAGAGCTCCCTTATGGAGTAGAAAAGGGCCTTCCCCAAATTGTGTCCACAAAGTTGTGAACCAAAATGTCTTGGTATGCTGAAGCATTAAAGATTGCCCTTCTCTGGAGATAAAAAGGGACCACCGGAATTTAATAACGATGAGGTGTGTCCCAATACTTTTGTACACGTTAAAGAATTAGAGCTCCCCCTTTTGTTGGCTACTTGGTACAGTCCGGCATTGTGACGTTTAGGCGATTTGAGTAGAGATTGGCAGCTGGGAAATACGAACCGGTGCGAGTTGGAGGGGGGAGGTGAAGTGCGAGCTAATAAAGAAAGCCAACGGGAGTGAAAGGGAAGGGAGTAGGAGATCGGAAGTTTGACTGTTTTATCGAGAGCTTAGGCAGTTTTAAGAGCTTAGATTTGGTTGTCGTTTTGTTGTCCGTTCAGTCATCATGGCCTGCGGTGCTACGTTAAAACGATCCATGGAGTTTGAGGCCCTCCTTAGCCCTCAGTCTCCCAAGCGGAGAAGGTGCAACCCTCTGCCGGGCAGTCCTGCCACCCCGGCCCCCCAGAGATGCAGCCTTCGGCCGGCCATAGAGACACCACCCAACCCTGTATCCCCTCAGCCCACGGGAGGAGAGCACAGGCTAACCCCAGGTGAGTTAAAAGTCGACTTATTTTTGCTTGAAGAGCCTCTAGGTTCCTGATCTGAGGCCCTTGGGAGGGGGAAGCTCGCCATATCCTAGCTTACTGACGATGCTAACTTTTTCTGTTTTCCTGTACTGTTTGAGCACTAAAGTGTTCAGATTTACGTCTCTGGGATGCAGAAACACCCTTAAAACAATCTTATGAGTATTCCCAGGTGTCAGTAATGCTAAATGATGCGTTTCTTTTGAACAAGCCACAAAATTGAGGCCAAAAGTGCAGCGTTTCTGATTTCTTGGTCCTCTGTACCATCGCTGTTTTATTTTTCCTGTGCTGTTTGGCCACTAAAGTATACAAATTTACATCTCTGGGGGTAGAAACACCTTTTAAACAACCTCATGGGTATATCCAGGTGTTATAAATTCTGAAATATTGAATTCTGAAGCCTTTTCTGTTTCTTTTGAGGCCAAAAGTGAAGCGTTTCTAAATTCTTGGTCGTCAGTACAGGAAAAAAACACAGCGATGGTACAGTTTGGCCACTAAAATTGGCACTTTTCCATCTCTGGGGTGTAGAAAGACACTTCAAACAAGCACAAGGCGTTAGAAATGCTAAAATGTTGATCTCTGATGCCTTTTCTTTTCAAAAACCCACAAATTTGAGACTAAAAGTGCAGCGTTTCTTGGTCCTCAATACCATCAGTGTTTTATTTTTCCTGTGCTGCTTGGCCACTAAAATGGGGACTTTTACATCTCTGGGGTGTAGAAAGACGCTTTAGACGCTTCAGACAAGCTCAGGGATATTTCCAGGCCTCAGAAATGCTAAAATGTTGATTTCTGATGGGTTTTCTTTTCAAAAAGCCACAAAATTGAGGCCAGAAGTGCAGAAGATAAGCGTTTCTATAGTCTTGGTCGGTCCTCTGTACCAATACTGTTTTATTTATTCTGTTGTGTGAATTTTAGTGTAGGGGTGGAATTTCTGGATGAACACATGAAGCAAATCTCTGTAAAAAAAAAAGGAACTCAAGCTCAAGAGGGGAAGGGGGACTCCATTTTAGAGGAAAACGGATTTATCGCAGAAAACAATGAAGACATTTGAAACTTTACACATTAATGTTGTGGAGGCCCAAGCACCAATATATGTCTCTTGTTCACGGCTGGCGAACATTTTCCAGCTGAAAATCGTCTAAAACCAACATTTTTGGATGAAACTCGTCGATAAAGGGGCTCCGTTAGCCGGTGGTGTCGTTTTAAAGCTAAGCTAAGAGCTAACCTCGTCCACTAACGTTGACCCCCGATTTATTCACTTTGTAGTCCCCTTCCAATCTCTGCAAAACCCTTTTTGTATTCTTATTTCATCCATAAATATAACTCCACTTTTCTAGTGGTCGATTTGTGGCCAAATGTCTTCGAATCGATTAGCTAAGCAAGATAAGATAAGCTAAGCTAACTGTTGTTAGTATCGTCCTTTTAAGTGGCATTAAAATGGCCAAGAAAAGCAAATCTAGTTAAAAAAAAAAAAGAGAGACGAGGAAAAGAAGTCGAGGTAGACAGTGGGGAAGAAGTATAAAAAGGAAAGCTGAAAAGAAATGGGCCTTAAAAAATAAATAAAGCTAGCCAGATAGCTCCAGCCTTACAGGAACTAATGCTGTTCAGTCATTTCCATTTAATTACCACAAAGTTACAGGGCTGTGTTTTAGTTGTGCACTTTATTTATGAATAAGATACCAAATACAACAAAGCAGCACTGTATCCCGGTCTTTGTGGCCTTCTCATTAATCTTCATAACCATTATTTTTGGTGCCTTTTGTTTGCATAGGGTTATTCATTACATGTTAAAACCAGACAACTGGTGACTAAGGGAGTACTGTTTGAGTGCTATATTATAATCAGCAACAAAACAGACATTAAATTACTTAAGTGATTTGTGCGTTTTGGGATTTCGTAATGTAGATGAGACGTGAGTAGAAAATTGATATTATCCTTTGTCTGTATACTGTGTGGTATTGTCTCTTTAAAGACCTGTTTCTTTGTCCTGTGTGTTTTGTGGATGTGTTTCCAGAGGTAGCTGGAGAGACTGTAGAGCTCTGAAATGCAGACACCCCACCCGTTTGGGAAGCCCTGACCTATGGCTTAGGGACAAGTGGATCAATACAGATGATCATGTTCTCAGCAAGGCCTGCTAGGGCTGTTCAGCTGCTACCTGTTAATACCCACTGTAGTCTTTGAATCTGTTCTTTTTTTTTTTTTTTTTTTAAGCAATGTTCACGCTTTTTTGATTTGTGACAGGCACAAATCAAAGCAAGAGTGAAAGGGAAGGTGTACAAGACGATAGTGAGACCAGCTATGTTGTATAGTTTGGAGACAGTGGCACTGATAAAGATATGAAGCAGAACTGGAGGTGGCAGAGTTGAAAATGTTAAGATCTGCACTGGGAGTGATGAGGATGAACAGGATCAGGAATGAGTTTATTAGAGGGACGTTTGCTGAGGAGAGGCTCTGAGTATGTTTGGAGAAGGATGCTGAGGATGGAGCTGCCAGGGAAGAGAAGAGGAAGGCCTAGTATGAGGTTTATGGATGTGGTGAGGGAGGACGTGCAGGCAGTTGGTGTGAGAGGTAGATGCAGAGGATAGAAGGAAAAGTCGACGGTTGATCTCCTGTGGTGACCTCTACTCAGAAGCAGCCGAAAGTAGAAGTTTGCCCTCTTCTTTAGGGGTTTTTCATCTTTGCTTATAATGTGCAGTTTGAGGTTTTAGTTAAGATAATCTGCTGGTACGTCGAAGCTTAATATGTATGTAGGTTTCGTAGGGGACACAGGAAAAAACATTGTAAATCACAGCTTGATTTAGACCCCCCCACCCATTTATTTGTCTAAAGAGAGAGGTGGAACTAATAGTATGTTCTTTTGGTTGTTTAAAATGGAGGGAGTTTATTTTATTAATGTGTGCTACATTTTTGGAATACAAACAGATGAACCACACAGTTTTACTGCATTGGTATCCTTATTGGATTTAAGCTGTGGTTATGGATCCAGTTTCCTGGAGTAGCTGCACATTTTAGTTTTTTGAAACACTTGAATCTAATCAGGTAATGAACAAGCCCTTTGTGCACTGAAGTGGGTTCGTAAGAGCAGGTAAATACATGTGCAGGACAGGGAATATTCCAGGTCTCAGGGTTAGAAATCTGTGGATTAGAGTAACCAGGGTTGCAAGCAATGATTTCTGTTACTGAATAATCTGTCGACTATTATTTGATTACTAATGGGACAAGAAGTGATCATGTGATTCCCTTTTACTTTGTGATTTCCTTTCTCATACAGCACAATAGAAGCAACATGAATCCATTTCCTGTAGTGTATTTGTCTGATTATTTTGTCTATTACTCTTTGGGTTTTACTGTTTTTGTAATTATCACTTGCTTAAGTTTGATTTTGAGAGTTTTAACTGCAGTTCCACTGAACATTTAAACCTTTCGGGGTCTTAATACCAAGTTGTACTGTAGCCTTCCATGCATTAAAAGTCTTTCCATGGTTCCCAAACATGAATGTGGGCTTTTAATGACTATTTTATAGAGACCAGCCTAATAAAAATGGGCTTCAGTAACCTTTCCTGATGATCGTAGCCATTATTTTAACAAGTAATTTTTATTAGTGGTTACAATAGCAAAATTACCAAACTGACTAGGTATATGAGAATGCTCTGTTGAAACAGGCTTTTCCTTTTTACCCCATGGTGTGCTGGTGGCATGTTATAGAGCAGCAGCAGCCCTCTTATTGAGCGTTTTGAGTCAACACTTGTAATCAATGTTGTTTTATCTTTTGCAGACCAGTTGTTGCTGCTTTTCAATGGCCTCACTAATCATCTGCATTCTGCAGGAGTCTTAACTTATGCAAAACTGCAATGTTTGAAATGCAGTTGGCCTTCTGTGTTCGTCTGTATGTTTTGGTCTTATGATTCAGAGGCTGGTCTAAGCAACTTGCTCTATAGGGGGGGAAAAAGTATTGGGATGCCTTACCATTACACCAACAGGGACTTTAATGACTTTGCATTCAAATACATAGACTTTAATATGGAGTTGAGTCCCTCTTTGCATCTTCCACTGTTTTTGGAAGGTTTTCCACAAAATTTTGGAGTGTTCCTGTGGAAATTTGTGCCCAGTCTTTCTGTAAAGCATTTATGAGATCAGGCACTGATGATGGACGAGAAGGCCTGGCTCGCAATCTCCATTCCAGTTCATCCCAACGGTGTTGGATGGGGTTGAGGTCAGGGCTTTCACACAGGGACAGTCAAGTTCTTTCACACCGAACTCATCCAACCATGTCTTTATGGCGCTTGCTTTGTGCATTGGGGCACAGTCATGCTGGAATGGGAAAGGTTCTTCCCCAAACTGTGTCCACGAAGTTGGAATGGCGTTGTCCAGAATGTCTTGGTCTGCTGAAGCATTTAGGTCGCCCTTCACTGGAAGTAAGGGGCCTAGCCCAAACCATGAGAAACAGTGGCCCAATACTTTTGTCCATGTAGTGTAGATGCCTCTGTGTGCCCACACTGCTCCAGGTGACCTGCTTCAGAATGCTTTAGCACTCAAATTCATAATGATAATGCTGTGCCTAGCAAATGGTTGAATGACTGTGTTTATGTTGGAACATGACCGGTCATTTGGTTTCAGCTCCGTGAGGCTGATGCTAAGTTCTGCTGCTTTTCAGCGTGCCACTTTTGCTTTTGTATTCATGACCTCACCATCTGCAGTTAAAGGATCGATGTGTTTGCTCTAATCCTGCTTGCGGCGGCCAGTTAATACTGGGATTCAAATGAAAGTGAATGTGGGTGGGAAAGAAAACTGCTGTCCTTATATATTAGTGCCTGATATGTTTGCTGAAAATTGAAGTGTTATTGCTTCAATATTGGAGAGTAAGCCAATGACTCAGTTCACTAATGCGGGCTCAGATGCTGGAAATGTCGTCAACTGTGTGGAAGTTCTTTCAGTTTCATCAACAGAATTGCAGTTGAAGTGTTTAGGTACATTGTGGTGCTTTCAATCTGGCATTGATCCGTTTCAAAAACCAGTTACTCCAGTGGTCTTTAAAGCTTGGAAAATGGGAGCATAAGGAGCTAGCTTTGTAAGACATATCTCAAACTCTCTGCACTTCATGCGTGAATTCCTGTGTGTAGTTAGTTATTGGAAAGTTATTCTTCATATCGGCCATGCATTCCTATTTAAAACTGCCTTTCACAGATGATTAAAGAAAGCAGAGTCTGTGAATGAGAAAAGCCCTCTTTTTCTAGAACAGAGGATGAAGTTCCTGATTTCTTTGCACCCTCCCTCCCTTCTTTTCAGGCCTTTTACCCAGATTCAGTTGCCATAAATAGATGACTTCAACCACAAAACCTAGCAAAAGGCTTTCATAGTCAAAACCAGATCACATGTTGGTTATTGAAGTCTTTCCCTGAAGGTGTTTTCACCAGGTGTGAAGAGACGACATGAAGGGCTGTGGGCATCTTGTCCATTTTTTTGAGTTTGGTTTAGATTTCCTAGTTTTGTAGATTTGAGTTTGGTAAGGATGAGTTAACCTGTTAAATACATAGTATTTATCAATAGAAAGGTTTTAAATGGGTCAGTTTATTTTTGCACATAACTGAAATGAAATAGTAATATGAAATGGAATTAGTTCCTTTTAATACACCCCCTAAGAACTGATTCCTTTTAGGGGTTTTTTGTAATGTGATTATTTCCTTCTGTATCATCGTTGGTGTCTTGGTAAGCAAAAATTCAGTCATACTTATCTCTCTGTCTTATCTGACAGAACATAAAAGCTCACCTCTCACTATCTTTAAGTCTTCCATTGTTGAAAGGAATGTACTGTTGTTTTCATGGGTAGTATTAAGAACTAAATATTCAAGTACGTCTTCTGAAACACCAACAATTTTTCAATTTTTTAAAGTGCTGTTCAGGACAACCCTATATAATAAATATTTGTGGCAAAATGTTTTGGCTTACAGGTCCCTTGTGGTGACTTGATTGTGATTTAGCAGTGGCTTGTAAAGGCTTAATGATTGTTGCATAGTCTGAACATCAGTTGCAAATTCTAATTAGTAAGTATTGAAATGATATTCAAATTTTCTCTGTGAAAATCCAAAAGTTTGAGCAGTTATGCCCTGTTTTCATATGGTTTGCTGTCTCTGCTTGATAATCCCAGAAAAAAGAGCAAAGCATTTGTATTAAGCTTGTAGCAGGTCCGTACTGTTTATACTTACAAAAGAATAGAGAACAATAAGTCTTGATCAGTTAAAGATGCATTGATAGTCTTGAATGAATTGGAATAAAATCTTATGTTAACTTGCATTGAAGTCAAGAATGCTTATTCCTCCTATAAAGCTATCGTTTTAGAAAGGCTTTGTTACACTTGTGGCAATGTTTTAAAAATATGTGATGCATTTTCTTTTCACTCTTGACCCTACAGAGCAGATCTTCCAGAACATCCGGCAGGAGTACAGCCGCTACCAACGACGGCGGCAGCTGGAGGGGGCCTTCAACCAGACGGAGGCATGTGGCTCTGCTGAGGGTTCAAGTCCCTGTCCCGTCATCTCCTCCCCCAGCTCACCCTCGGGTCAGTGTTTCACTAGCTTTTAATGTTTCTAAGACACAATTTCTCACCCTTTCTCTGATCGTTTTTAAACTTCTTCATAATAGATATCCCAAAAAAACTGGACAGTGTTCATCTCAACCACCTCTACCAGACCTCTCAATGAAGATCAGTACTTTATTTCCAAATTAACTGTTTGAAATTGCTACAATAAAGTGATAAAAATGCATGTCTGTAAGGCTCAACCAAGACTTTACAATTTAAAATGAAAGCTGGTAGGACACAAACATTGCAGTAAAACAAAAGCATTCCATTACAGCGCTATGTGCATAAAAGACTTGGTCATTATTGTAGAGTAGTGGGTAACATCGCTGCCTTCCAGGCAGGAAACTCTACTCCAGTCCTTGAGCAAGACTCCTAAAATTACATCTATGATTTGCAAAAAATGTGTAGTTTGGGCGGGAAAAGCATCCGGCAAATGGCATACAAACCATGTTTATTTTACGTGTTTGTCTTTTCAGGTGCCTCGTCATTGAAGAAGGACCAGCCCACGTTTACGCTGCGGCAGGTGGGTTACTTGTGTGAGCGCCTTCTCAAAGACCACGAAGAGAAAATCCGTGAGGAGTACGAGCAGATCCTGAACACAAAACTGGCAGGTAAAGGTGGTTTCTATGGTTCAGACAATGACATGTGTAAACCTATATCGCTCTGCATTAATCAAGACAAATTCATGCATCATAATGGCATGTATTGATCTGAAGATTGATTCAGCTGCATCTTTTTTGGGAGGTTCAAATTGATTAAATTATTCTGTAGTAAAATTTCAGATGAGAAAATTAATAATGAAAGCTTGTATAGATTGGTTCAAGACTGTAAATTGTACTCGGCCACATTTTGTTTGTTCAGTATATTTGTAAAACTAATGAATCAGAATTTTTGTTAGGTTTTAGGCTTAAACCTGTGGCATGTCGTGTGCCTGCTGTGGATTGAGTATCTTAATGCTCACCCTTGTCTCTCTTTATTGCAGAACAATACGAGTCGTTTGTGAAATTCACACAAGATCAGATCATGCGGCGGTATGGAGCCAGGCCTGCCAGCTGTATGTATTTAATGTTTGTTGAACTCCTTATTAATCTTCACTGACAGCTTCTGCATGTTAAGACCCCCCCCCTCCCCCTTCGATCAACGTTTAAAAATGACAAACGTCTTCATTGCCATATAGGAATGTGCTCACGGATCACCATCAAATTCAAATATTTGTGAAATATCTTCTACTTAAACACAAAACACTGTGTTTGAGCGTGTGAAATAACTCATATAAAATTACAAAGTGGTGTGAATTCTAAGAGTTAAATACCATTAAGTAAAAACGGAACGCAGTTGGATGGTATTTATTCTATAAATGTGATATCACACATGCTCATTACTTTTTGCTTTTTAAGTGTTCTTGCACTTTTTGCTGCCATTGGCCCTGCAGTGTACTTCTGTTTCTTGAGGGGAAACAAGTCCTTGATTTTTATGGATTTCCTAAATGGAAGACTGGCATCGCAGGATTCCTCAGGCTTGAAAATTGAGCTGTTTAACCTCCCACACCCAAAGTTCAGCAGAGGGTGTCTAATGCCGTTTCTAGTTTTAAAAAAAAAAATGGCTTGTGATGACTGTCAAAAGGTGTCTTCAGTTTACACAACACTGACACAAACAAATCAGCTGTATCAGTGGAATCACCATTTAGGGGAAGAGGAGTGGGTTTCAAATACTGGCTCGACTGACACTTGTCTCGACATGTTCTGTATTAACTGTGGAGTGTCATTTATCTTCCTTGGCTTCAGAACCTTAAAGGGCCCCACATATCATGGGGAAAAAAGAATCCCTTGCTATTTCAAAATAAGTTTTATATATGTATGTAAATGTTGGAGTCAAAGCTTAAAATTTACTCACTAATCCTGGTACATGGGAATTAAGCTGCCACAATGTCCTGCTTTTTAATTGGCAGTATGTAATGTCACCAGAAGTGACACATTTACACATTAGTTTATTCCGCATACAGCCATTTAGCTCTACCCATTCACACAGTTATAAGGGGTGTTTCAGCCTGGACTGTTAATTGAATGGAGCACAGTACAGGGCATTCAATCAGTCTTAATGGAACAGTGACACAAATGGCCTGTTTAAATATAGGACTTGGAAAATGTTCAGGTAATTGAGTATTATAACTGTTGAATGGAAAACCATGTAAATGTCAACAAAAAAATTGTTATACAGAATTAGTAGCTCTGCACTGTGGAGCAAAGTGGCCCCTTATAGTCATGCGTCAGCGCGCCGCACCGCACCAATGTGAAATTCTTTCTCTGCATTTAACCCATTGACCAAGTGAAGCAGGGGGCTGTCACGAATGAGGGGTGCCCGGGGAGCAGTGTGTGGGGACAGAACCTTTCTCAGGAGCACCTCAGTGGTGCCATTAGCAGTCCAGGGATTCAAACCCACAACCTTCTGACTGCAGGGGCAACTCCCTAACAACTAGCCCACCAGCTGCCCCATAATAATAATAAATATTACATTGTAGATGTGCAAAAACAAACACATTTTTAAGTTCTTCTATAGAACTTGCTCCCTCTTCTGAAACCTATTGCTTAGACTTTAATAGCATAAGCTCACCTGACTCTTTATTTTGATTTCATTTCCTAAAGAGATGGAGCACATCAGTGATAAATGTTCAGACACTGTTTCTAATGTTCAGTCTTTTAACAAAATATTAATTTTTACATCTTAATGTGCCAGCAGTACCAAATTCATCTGGGGAATCCAAATGTAGGAGTGCATGATAATGGCTAAAATGATTGTGATTATTCTGCTCACCCTCGATTTAGAAATTGCATGGAAATGACATTATGCTTGTATTTGTTGAACAAAAGCCTGTACACATGCAATTTAATGCAGTCAATAAAAGCTAAAGATAACTGAACAGTAGCCAACTGGCCAATTGTAAACATCCACCAGTTTGACAGTAATTAATTGAGGGGAGTCACTTCTCACTTGTGGAAAAACACTTTGTGGTGAGTGAAACATCTGTTCAGATTAAACCAACTTTTATTGTGTAGGCTTAAAGCAATAGTCTAGCAGTAAAAGTCAGGTTTGCACAAGTATTTCCTTTTAACCAGATAAAGCATCTTTTTAAAGAAATGTAGAGTTACATATGCTAAATTATTTAATTTTTTTCCCCCCTCCCCTAGATGTATCTTGAAGAACCTCATGGATGGGTACCAGCCAACTCTCCTCGCCATGGTTGCTGCAGTACCAACCCACCCTCCCCAAACCTTAACCTCCCCCCCCTTTTTAAAAAGTGCTCGGGTGCCATGGGTTATCCACATTTAATCCCCCTGTACTTCTCTCTTCTTACTGAAGGCCCAGCTCCGTCTGAGTAAAATAAGAATAAGATCCGTTCGGATAAATGTGTTCTCTCCTTTTTCGAAAACTAAAACGCAGCAGCTGACGGCGGGACTGCGCGCCGCTGTAGAAAAGCTCGGCTAATGTCTGAATGTTTCTGTATAATCCGCCCTCATCGGGGCTGCAGCAGCTGTACCAGACTCTGCCTCTCTCCTTCTGTCTCACTTTATTTCCGAACTCTCTACCTGAGGAATGTGGATTTTTTTTTGTTTTTTTTTTTGTTTGTTTTTTTTTGAGAATAAAGGATCTGTGATAAACCTGTTGTCTTCTCTGACTCATATTCCATGTATTGTCTTTTTGTATGACTATGGCTGAATATGTAAATAGATACATTTGTGCTTCTCCCCCACTGGAGCTGACTTTGACGTAAACCTGTTTTTCCTTTGTTAATACTTGTGCTGCCCTCTAGTGGAAACAGGTGGAAAAACTAAACGGAAACCTTGACGAACTAAACCCTGCAGCTAGTAACCCTATGGACCTCTCAGTCCCTGGGAATATTAATGGATGGTATCATGGACCTGCATTAAGCCTAGCCTTGGACTAAACTGCATTTTCAGTGGTATTTCATTACTTAACCTGAAAAAATGTTTAGTCCGGGTACAGGCTTAATCTGGGTTAAAGATAAACAAGTTGATCAGCCATAACATTAAAATGAAAGGTAAAGTGAATGACCTTCTCATTGTGATGGTGCCTGTAAATTTTAGGCACCAAGTAAACAGTTTTTTTAAAGGCTGATGTGTTGGAAGCTGGAAAAATGGACGAGTGTATGAATCTGAGTGAGTTTGACAATGATCAGATAACTAGATGACTGGGTCAGAGCATCTCCAGAACTGCAGGTATTGTTAAGTGTTCCTGGTATGAAGTTCTTTCCTACCAAAAGTGATCCAAAGAAGGACAATCAGTGAACCAGTGATGGCCATGGGTACCCAAGGCTCACTGATGTGTTGGGAGCGAAGGCTAAGCGGTGTGGTTTGGTCCCACAGTGGAGCTACTGTAGCACAGAATGCTGAAAAGGTTCATGATGAAAATGATAAAAGGGTGTCAGAACAATCAGTATATCACAGCTTGCTGCGTAGCCTCAGACCAGTCAGAGTGCCCGTGCTAACCCCTGTCTACCACCAAAAGCACCTACATGAGCAGATGAGCATCAGAAGTGGACCACGCAGCAGTGGAAGAAGGCCTGATTTGATGAATCACTTTTTTTTTTTTTTTTAAATCATGTGGACAGCCACGTCTATGTGCATCACTTACCTTCCAACCAGTGTGGAAGAACTTGACTGGCCCGCACAGAACCCTGAATGTTACTTAAAGTGAAACAGGAAAAAAAGTAGGAGCAGTTCTGCTAAGCCCTTCTAATATGCCCACCCCAGCCCCCCTTTCCCAAGTTTTCCTTTATTAATATTAAAACTGGTACTACAACAGTACACAAGCAAAAATGTATGTTTTCTGATTAAACGCTAGGGGGAGTAGAGAACTACACTATATGGACAAAAGTATTGGGACACACCTGTTTCCCAGGGTTTGGGCTAGGCCCCTTACTTCCAGTGAAGGTCAGTCTTAATGCTTCAGCAGACCAAGACATTCTGGACAACGCCATGCTTCCAACTTTGTGCAGTTTGGGGAAGAACCTTTTCTATTCCAGCATGACTGTGTCCCAGTGCACAAAGCAAGCTCCATAAAGACATGGC